>JAWQEG010002903.1:0-51858 GCA_033782935.1 Petrolisthes cinctipes | reverse complement strand
ATTGCACCCTCTCCTTTCCTGCTACATCTTCCAGGAATGGTGTTCAGAAATTAAGATGTCAACAAACAGTAAACATCAAAGGAAGATTTGAGATGAAAATATATAGAAGCTCTAGTAATTTGGCTCCAACCCTCTATTATAAATTCATTATTCTTTTATTTATTTATTTATTTATTTATTTATTTATTTATTTATTTATTTATTTATTTATTTATTTATTTATTTATTTATTTATTTATTTATTTATTGTTTAGTTATCATCTGTGTAAATACTCTGGGATAGTTGTTGAATTAGCATCCCTTTATTTTACCCAACAAGTAACTCAAGATGTACTGAAATATGAAAAATCACCTTAGGAATAGAATAGCCAACATATGAGAATCAGAATTATAGACTCCTCGTGTTTTGTGTCCCTCAAAACTTTAACCACGACTGTAAATTCTCCCCCGGTGCTTGCTTCTCTCCTCAACCTCCTATCCCCTTACGCTCGTCTCCTTCCTTCCTCCTCTTCTGCTTCTGTTTGCTTCCTTGCGCCCCCTTCCTCTCATTCTATCCCCCTGTTTCCTTCCCCATGCACGGCCCCCTCCTCCTCCCATTCTTCCTCCCATTCTGCCCCCCTGCTTGCTTCCCCACTGTCCCCTCCTCCCATTCTTCCTCCCATTCTTCCTCCCATTCTATCCCCCTGCCTGCCTCCCCACTGTCCCCTCCTCCCATTCTTTCTCCCATTCTTCCTCCCATTCTTGCTTCCCCACTGTCCCCCCCTCCTCTTCCTCCTTTTCCCCTCTATTCCCTGCCTTCAACAACCAACAACGCCCTCTCCTTCCCCTCCATCTCTTCCTCCCCCTTCACGGTCCCCCTTTCCTCCTGCTCTTCTGACTTCCCTTCTCATTTCCAGTTATAATTTTCCCTCTTTCCTCCTCTCTCCTTCCCCCCAACCCGCTTTTCCCCGGAGCCCCCCCAACCCCCCCCCCCAAAAAAAAAAAAAACTGAGAGCAGGGTCGGGGTCTCTCTCTCTCTCTCTCTCTCTCTCTCTCTCTCTCTCTCTCTCTCTCTCTCTCTCTCTCTCTCTCTCTCTCTCTCTCTCTCTCTCTCTCTCTCTCTCTCCCATACATTTATATCTTTACTTCTCTCTATCTCCCTCTGATTCTTTCCATTCTGTTTTTTTTCTTTTTTTTTCGTTTTCTCCCCTCCTCTTTATCTCTCTCTCTCACCATCCCTCCTTCCCTTCTTCAATCTCATCTCATCTTTTCCTCCCTTCTCTCCTCTTTGCCCCTCCGTTCCTCTTTTTCACTGATATTCCCTCCCTTTCCATTCCCCCTCTCCCCCCCCTCCCCCTCTCCTCCCTCCATTCTCCCTCACCCTCCCTCCCTCCCTATCTCTTTCACCCACCACTCTCTTACCCCCTCCCCCCCTCCCCCCTCCCATGCATTCTCCGTTCCTCTTTCACCCACCTTTCTTATTCCCTTCCTTTATCCTCCTCTGTCCCCTCCCCCACCCCAGTCGCCCCCCGCCCCTTGCCCCCCCCCCCCTAGTCCGGAAACTCGCTTGGTCTCCCCTCCACTCCATATGAAGTGGAGGCGCCTCTATTGCCAAGAGAGAGAGAGAGAGAGAGAGAGAGAGAGAGAGGAGGGTTAGCTTGGGTGTGGTGGTGTGCCCTTGTTGTTTTTGTTGTTGTTGTTGTTGATTTTCTGTGTGGTGAAGAGCAGTTTTGTTATTGCTGAGAGAGAGAGAGAGAGAGAGAGAGAGAGAGAGAGAGAGAGAGAGAGAGAATGTGTGTTTGTACGAGAGAGAGAGAGAGAGAGAGAGAGAGAGAGAGAGAGAGAGAGAGAGAGAGAGATTGAACGCAGTATTGTTGTATATAGTTTTATAAAGTTATGGAAGCCTTTTATGTTTAATGTTGAGAGTGTGTACCATAGTGTTATTTGTCACCACCAGGTTAGTGCTTCATTTCAATCTAAACAATTATATATCAATAACTATTACAGAGAGAGAGAGAGAGAGAGAGAGAGAGAGAGAGAGAGAGAGAGAGAGAGAGAGAGAGAGAAATGAGAACAAATAACCGGGTGAAAATTTATGCATATTCATCGTTTAAATGGTAAACCTATATACAGGAGTCCATAGAAGCATCGGTTTGTTAGTACTGTACTGATACCCTCAAACCCAGATATAGGAGATCCAGCTAGGGAACTGTTACCCTTTCCGTCTTTAATTCAAGCCAGGAAACAAACTAAAAGTACCTTGATCATATGAATAAGTGGTCTGTTCTGTAGCAAAGTTTGGTGGAATCTTCAACCCTTTTCGGTGAATAAAACCCACTCTTGTTGACGGAAAGAATATATTTATCCAAACAGTTTCGGTGGACAAACGCCAGTGTGATTTCACCACCTCTTGAACCCTTTAATTCGCCCACAGTTGATTACCCCCTTTATTAATCCTATAATGTGACACCTACACAGGAATTTATAGAAACTAATAAAGTAACTGGGCCAAAATATATAAAAAATGAAGGGATCACTTAACAATTTAAATTATCCCGAACTTTAATACGAACTCCATCAAGTAAACATAAAAAGACTTAAACTCCATCAGGTAAACAGACTTAAATTCGATCAGATAAATATAAAACAGACAAACTCCATCAGGTAAACAGACTTAAACTACATCATGTAAACATAAAACAGACTTAAACGTAATGGCAAGACCTGAAAGGAGAAACGCGTGACTAAACTCCGAGGCCATGCAGGAACAGAAGCATTATGGTCATAGAATCAGAGAACCACGAGGTAGGAAGGAATCAGAGAGCAGCAGCGACTACCAAAGCTGATTGAAGCGAGGTCAAACTGGCAGAGCGGCAGACACAATCACGGCACAGCGAGGCAGAGAGAGCACACCCAACTGAACTAACAATTAATCTATACATCCCCAACACAGGCACACACACACACACACACACACACACAGACGTACAGAGGGACAAACAGAGAGCACATTCAACTGAACTAACAATTAATCTATGCATCCCGAGCATAAACTGACGAGCGGCCAGAGGGACAGCCAACCAGCAGAGACGGAGGAACACACACACACACACACACACACGGTTACGAATAGACAGCTAGATAGTGGGACAGGAAGGCAAACAAACAAACAGTCAGACAGAGGAACAGACAGTCAATCCAAAAGGAAAGGAAGACAGTCAAATATTCAGTCACCCAACAAACGAGACAGGCAGACAGACAAACAGAGAAACAGACAGATAAAGATCACACACACACACACACACACACACACTTTCTCTCTCTCTCTCTCTCTCTCTCTCTCTCTCTCTCTCTCTCTCTCTCTCTCTCTCTCTCTCTCTCTCTCTCTCTCTACATATACGGTACTCCACAACTGTTGGTCCGTATGGAAAATGCGATTAAACTTTTTTTTTCCAAAACTGTAAATATTTTTCCACTCAAAAATAATACCTCCACAACATTTTCCGTGTTTTAATCTGGCAAGTTTTATATCATTCATTTATGTAATTAAACGACAAAGGGATGTTTTAATGGTATACTGAAAAACCGGATAGGGAAATAAGAGGATTAACACGATATGGTGATATTATTGTGATTAACACGGCTGGAAGCTCTGTTATTCACAGGTAATAAATCATACACAAATGACAGTGTTTGTATATATTATTTTATGATTTCAATTAATGCTCCGAGCTGTTTTATACCCAACACATTGGATGAGCAAAAAGAACAACACACAGTTTTTTTGTTTGTTTTTTAAATGTCGTAGCTCAGTGGTATTATGTGGGATGTCTGTCTGTTCTCGAGGTACGACTTTACCATGCACATAATAAGGAGGCACTGGAGGCTGTGTGAGGTTCGAAGGAGGAAGGCCCGGGGGTGAAACTATAAATGCGGGTTACATAGCAGGGGCAGGACTGGCCGAGGGGCATATACAGGAGGGAGGAAGCCAAAGAAGGGAAGAAGAAGAAGGAGGAGGAGGAGGCTTACGAGGAGATAGGGAAGAGATGCAGCACGAAGTTATACGAAGGAGGTGAATAGGAGAAGGTGGAGAACAATTAAGAAGAGTAGCGAATCAGAGTTAAAAGTAAAGAGAAAATTGGGATGAGTATATAAGGGGTGTGAAAGCGTTGAGGAGACATGCATGCACCAATGAGGAAGGGAGGACAAACGGGATAAAATAAATGAGGACTCGAGGACAAGTAGTGAAGGAGGAGGAGGAGGAGGAGGAGGAGGAGGAGGAGGAGGAGGAGGAGGAGGAGGA
Organism: Petrolisthes cinctipes; assembly: GCA_033782935.1. Taxonomy (NCBI): domain Eukaryota; kingdom Metazoa; phylum Arthropoda; class Malacostraca; order Decapoda; family Porcellanidae; genus Petrolisthes; species Petrolisthes cinctipes. Next base: position 47,576 of record JAWQEG010002903.1, on the reverse strand, counting down.
GGAGAAGGAGGAGGAGGAGGAGGGAGAGGAGTTAAGTTGCAACCATCATCAGCATATTCATTACGTGCATGCAAGCAAACACAGGAAGGTCCAAAAAGAGGAGGAGCTAGGAGGAGAACAGCAATGACGATGGCGAGGAGAAGAAAATACTATGTTAAATATAAGAGCATTAGAATCGAGAGGAAGGAAGATTCGGATAAAGAATAAAGGTAAAGAAGATTATAAACACATCAAAGAGAAAACGAGTGATTAGAGCGACCATAATGGAGGAACGGTCCGGAAAAAGAAAAAAAGAAAAAAAAAAAAAGAGTTGCAGGGAAAGAAAAAGACCAGACGACAGCATAAAACTCGGCATATACATAATTATAAGTTAAGGTCCGTGACTCGTATATACCAACATACAGTATATATACCTAGAGGTGTATGTGGGTACTGACAGCTATTCATAACTATATATACAGCAATTGGACCCTCATTAAGCACAAGATTATTATTTTAGGACGAGACGTTGAATACAGTGGCGCGTCTTAATTAACCTTTATAGTCAATGATGGGCCTCTTTAACTATTATAAACTATACATAAACAAGGACAGACATGTAGCCTCGCCATTCACATAAACAAGGACAGACATGTAGCCTCGCCATTCACATAAACAAGGACAGACATGTAGCCTCGCCATTCACATAAACAAGGACAGACATGGATAGCCTCGCCATTCACATAAACAAGGACAAACATGTAGCCTCGCCATTCACATAAACACCCACACGGCATCCATCACCAGGGGGCCATGGCAGCGGTAAACAAGAGCAAACCAACGAGCATTAAGGTGAGAAAAACTGCCACCAATGAATGACGAGAAACAGACAGACATATTATGATGAGGGATGAATGATGGGGAATTTAGATTGGAGAGGAAATTGGGGTGAACTCTGCATGGTAAACTTGAAGGGCCACTGTGGTTATAGGAAATTCGTATACGTGTTTTAGTTGGTGCATGAGGTTTCTGGAGTGTAGTGGTGAATTAGTTGAGTACTATATAGGAATCTCAATTGTCTCTTGTTATTATTATTATTATTATTATCCTTTTTGTAGATATGAGTTGTTATTATATACAGTAGTGAAAGGTCTTGGAAGGTGATGATGGTGATGATGAAGATTGTATGTAATGTCAGTGATCGCAGCGGTGTTAATTGTGGTGATGGGGGTTTTATTGGTGGTTGTAGTACGGTGGTGGTTGTGGTGAAACTATAGAAACACACTAGACACATCAGAATTATATTCCCCCAAGTCTTCAATCAAATAGAAGTGCTATGTAAAGGTGGAAAGAAAGGTACCCTACATACACTACGCATGTCGGAATTATCCCCAACACTATAATCAAACGGAGATGCTATAATATGTGGAAGGAAGAGAAGGTTACCCTATAAACACTGATAAGGTTGTTTAGTAGTGCGAGGGTACAGGGGAGAAGGGCCAGATAGCAGCAGTATATGAGGGAGTGAGGGAGGGGGCAATTGACAGAGCCTCTGGTCCCCTGGGGGTATGTCGCTGTAATTCTGGCTGGGTCATCGTGTTGGGAGCCCAAGCCACAACGATGCGTGCCCGGAATATGGATGTGTGTAACCTCTCTCTCTCTAGCTCTCTCACTCACTCTCTCTGAATGTTCTCTTGTATATTTTCCCTATCTCCTGCTCTTCCATACTACTCTATTATTTCATCTCGCACGTTTCTACTTTCTCCCACACCTTATATTCATGCCACAATCCACCATGCACCTTCCACTCCCACATTACACCACCATCACTATCACCATCACCATCACCCTCGGACGGTACAGATTATCACCTTCACTATTTTAGCAACCACTTCACCACCATCTACAATCATCGACAAAATCATCCACCTCCAACCAATACATCTTCCTTCCACTCTATGATCTTCAGTGTTTCCAGCGGATTGTCTCTGGTATCTCTAAAGGAATGGTTCTGGATTTTGAACTCTTTTTCTCTTTTCTTTTGGGAGTGGCGGCGATTTTATATACCATGAAAGTACCACGAGAGATTTTTTCGTACCGTAAGTAAAAAAATATATAGAGAAACAGCAATTCGGCTTACTTAACAAATGTCTTCACCAGTCAAGCAAGCCACCTGACCACAACCAGAAAAGCAACCCACAACCAGCATTTTTACAACCTATAGAAGTAACAAAAAATTCACTCCTCACTCCAAACACCATCACCACCAAAGAGGTTTATGGTCATCACAACCCAACAGCTCCCTTCTCAGCTTAGTAATGACTACACCACAAACCACAACCACCACAACCACCTTCCTCTCATCATAATCATTAAAAACCTTCTTTGCAATTTGACTCCTCCACCCTTCCCCTGCTGTTTCCCTCCCTCTGGTATTCTCTCCTTCTCCGCCCATCTCCCTGACTCCTCCCTCCCTCCCTTCCTTCCTTCCCATCCCATGTTCCCTGACTCCCCATCGCGAGGGAGTCACGACTAACACGGGCGGGGCTGACACGCTCCGACGGGCTACTGTTCCATCCTGCACGCGAGGCTGTGGTGACCTGCGGCGCCGCCACCCCAGTCATTACCCCTCCCTCCGTCTGCCTGCCTGCCTGCCTGCCTGCCTCACCAGACCCATTTCACCACCACCACTATTCCCAAGTCTTTCAGTTTTCAGGGAAGCTTGCTCCGACTCGAGATAATGACCGTCACTGTGTGTTATATAGAAGGCTTTTGTTGTCCAGGGAAACTCGCCCCGCCGTCTCTATCCAGCATTTCCCGTCCACTTAGTTTTATTATAGAGATAGCTTGACATAACTTAGCCTGGACGGACCCCAAATCCACAAGAATCAACCTAACTAAAAGTAAGCTGTTCTAATCACAATATGACCAAGTTTCATGGAACGTTACAAGCTTCTTACTGATGGCTTCCCTCCGCGTTAGCTTCAAGTACCAGCATCATTCTGCCATTCCTACCTTCCCAACATCAACGCTGATGAAGCTCTAATATCCTGGTTAATAATAATGTGTAGGTGTGGTGGGGCCAATATTTGTTAGTTGTATGACAGTAGCCAACAACTCTGGTATAGTGTGTACATGCTTCTGTGTGAGAGAGGTTGGTGTGCTTCCCCTCGCCTGCTGTGCTCTACTCTAGGAGCCTCAGTCCTCAGACTGGAACCTGGCTCCTCCCACCCTGTTCCAGCCCACTCCCACTCGCCCCGCCCCTCTCAACTCGCTCCTCCCACACTCGCACCACCTAGCTGCGATTGGTCGCCACTCGTTGAGGGAAGGTCGGTGTCGAGTTGTTAGGTTTGTTCTTTATAACAATCAATGTTTCCCGGAAGTTTTGTGAATTTTTGGCCCGTGTTTAACTTATTAAGTATTAGCATATCAACAACATTGTAAAACAGTTTGTTGAATCAACAAATCCTCAGGCCGAATACTAAGTGCATGATTATTTGGTGCTGGATCCTATCACGCTTATATAAAACCAGAAAATGCTAATTACTGAATATTTTATACCACAGGAGTTGTTACACTTTTATCTGACTAACATGTAGACATGTGACCCACGCGTAACAAAACAAACAAACTAAAAGGACCTCATATGATATGGAAGAATAATCCTATTTTAAGGAAGTGTCTGGCAACTTTTCCACACACGTATACAGGACAATTTCTGCAATCTTCATTAGTGTCAAAACTTAAGTATTATAGTTAATCCCGAGCACAGCCTGAGTCTGATTATGTGACCTGGTGAGTGTGGGAGTCTTGGGTTGCGACGAAGTTAAAGTCAAAGTGGAGAGTTGTATTGTAAGCAAACTACAATCTCCCGTCTGTGGTATTCCATAAAGCCATCTCGTGTTGTGATCAATGAGTAGTGGAAATACTGCGTTCACGGAGACACACCAACAACACGCACGCACTCACTCACGCAGTACAGTCGTGTTCTGCCACCGCCTGTGGTCTTGTTTCGTCGAGTGTATTGGAGGACGAGTGAGTCTCCATCCATCGGTCATCCAGAACTATTTCCAGGATGATTATAGTGTGTACTGGAATATATAAACTGCGTAAGTCTCATTGCCAGATATCGCTTGCAAGAAGTATTAGTCGGACACACACAATGAAACAAGGGAACATAATACTAAAAATAATAATGATAATAATAATAATATTGATGATAATAAAAAACAGTGTAAATGAACAGCAGTGGATAATCAGAAACTATCATTCATCATTATGCCGTTTCTCACAATTCCAAGGAGCATTGTTTGTTTGTTTTATTATATTCCTTATATATTTTACTACATCCTCGTTACATCTAGCCTATTTCCCTTTTGCAAATATTCACGCCATTTGTAAAGTATAAGTTAATCTGTTTGGTTGCATTTTTTTGTGATCCTCCTCTCTCTCTCTCTCTCTCTCTCTCTCTCTCTCTCTCTCTCAGTTCTTACCATATACAGTAGAAAGTTACTCTCTTATCATATAATTATAAAGTTATAATTTTCTGAGCCCGATGTATGGATGCTTTATGATACTATTGAAGGTGCTTGTGACGCTTGTGATGATTTGTGGAGGTAATTTGAGATTTTGCTAAGTATACAATATTATTATGTCTTATGGTTAAGGGACCCCGTGATGTAGTCAGAAAATTGGAGGTTAGCGAGTCCTTCAAATATTGCCACGAAACACCACCTATATTGAAGGAGCTTGTTTCGTGGCATAGTCAGGAGGAATCAGAAGCCACCAACAAGTCTCATACACGATCACTGGGTCCTTAAGGAGAGATTGATTCTTCTGTTGTTGCATTGGAAGATCTCTGCATGATTCCTCCTAACTATGCCACGAAACAGATCCCTCATAAAGTATCATTATGGTCGTCTGTTTCCTGGTATAGTTTGGAGGAATCCCAGACCTCCTAAATCTCCAACAAGAAAATCTCCCCTTCAGAAGGAATGTCACTATTAGGTCAACAACCAAACGCAACACCAAATTAAAAGAACATTACACGACCCTGGAGAACACAGTACAGCAGAACACGAAGGACATACAAAACACGACCCAGAAGAACACATTATGACAGAACCCGCAAGCCATACATATCACGACCCTGAAGAACACATTATGACAGAACACGAAGGACATACAAAACACAACCCAGAAGAACACATTATGACAGAACACGAAGGACATACATAACACGACCTTGGAGAACACAGTACTGAAGAACACGAAGGACACACATAACAAGACCCCGAAGAACACGAAGGACACACTTAACAAGACCCCGAAGAACACAAAATAAATATATAACACGACAACAGCACCAAAGACCACAATGTATGCAACAAGTGAACACAACACAAATGGATTTATTACATTATCGGCGAGGCATGAACACACACACACACACACACACACTCCCATTTATTAGTTCAACACAGGTAACAATATCAACAGCAAATAAAACCCCAGTACACAGACACACACAAGGACTTTACTCCGTTGTCCTTTTTTCATATGCTAATAACTGTTGAATCATCATCATCATCACTGAGCCAGCTTTCAACGTGACCATTACTATATTTCATGCATGCGTATTAATACCCTGAAGAACTAATCCCCCGAACATGGGTTGTGTTCTGTTGATTTTATGGACTGGTTGATTATTCATTTCCAATTTCCGAAATGGAGTTAATTAAGGCAAATGTACCGTGAATGCCATTTAACGGTTGGGCTGTTATGGGAATATAGTTATTTATCATAATATCGCTAAACACGACGACACTTTGATGTATTGGCTCTCAGCTGAATAATTCCATTATGTTTAGGTTCAACCCAGCCACCGACCGACACTGTACCTTAACACAACCCTAATTTAAAGTCCAGGGTAACTCCAACTGATAGGAATGATCTTATGAAAGGTTACAAAGTTGCTAATTATAACGAGAAACCCAAGGAATAAACAAACATTTTATCCTTTACTTATAAGCTAACTTAAATCACTCCTTGAAGACATCTCATGTAAAGTGTACCGTACTGCACTATAGTCAGAATATGGACCATTACGAATCAATGTGTTAAATTGAAAGACTAACATTTTTAGAAATTGAAAATTATATGTTAATTATTGTGAAAACATTTATGCTAATACATGCAAAACTCATTTGTCATGAAATGGCTGTATATGAAAATAATAACATTAACAAAGTCAATATAATAATTTTTCATGTTGCTCTTGCGTCGCCGTAATGAACAATACAAAAGTTTTGGAGTTGGGGTCTTATAATGTTAAAGTATCAAGAGGATTAAACTAGGTGTCATTGTCAGTTAGTGATATATACTCTATAATATATTTGTTCTTAACGATCCAAAGCTTGACTATAAAGCTGGCATCACAATGAGATTATTTCCTCCAGTTTTTTGCCTGCCTGTACATTGTTCAGCCCTCCATCATTATACGTAACTTTGGGATTCGTAAGTGAGTGTTTTAGAAAATACACAAATATCAGAAAGAAGAGTACGAGCAATTAATATGAAGTCACACGAACAGAATCACAAATAGCCAGTCCTTATATACTTTGAGGACTGTGCATGGTTACTTCTGTCCCATACACTACTTTACTACGGTAGGAATCAAGTGCATGAGTACAGTCACGAGCACTAATAAGTATACAGCTTTGGTTGAAGCTTTGAACAGTCCAATTTCCTAACTGGGCCTAACGAACTAATTCCAATGGATATCTTATTGTGCATTTATTTACTGTCTCTATAGGTATTTGAAGCACATGCACCTAAATACTTATCAGTGGTCGTGACTGCATGTACTCTATTGATAAACAGGGAGACCTTGCCCGATCTTATGAAGTTATAAGTAAGAGTAGACACACAGGCAGTTGTTGCTGAAAGCCAGTTTGTTCGTTTCTCTTCCACTTCGCTGTTGGAGAGACATGAAAGCTGACTGGGAACTTCTAGCCAGACTGAAGAAGTTGTTGGCAGTGTATTTCAGCAACTATTGTGAACTCTTCCAATACAGTGTGTAGAATTTACGAAGGCTGTTACATAAGCTACATAAGACGCTAAATCAATACTCCTTTGTATAAGAGGTTATATAACTGTTTTTTATATATTATACGAGATAATACATATTATACGGCCTGCCGGTAAAAGAAGCCATACTCTTAGTTTATATTGTATATTATCAAATGCTATATATATAAACCCCTTAATGTAAAGACATAAACAATATTCTATATTAGACATACTACTCCGTTAGGATCTATCACTCTAGTATATATTTCATTCGTCCTCCGTCCTTCATCCTTAATTCTCAAACCAGATTCTCTTCTTCCAAATTCGCGTGGGTGACCTCTTACCCCCTGGGGAAAAGTTGAAAAACGGATGAAACCTTAAACGGACCAAGGGACGGAGGAATATAATGTGTTGGTCCGATGTTCTGCACTTTAACACAAATAAGATGTTCACCTTCACGAAAGACAAGTCGGGTACTGAAACTGAGTGAAAAATGAATAAAGATTGACCCTAATGGGGCCGAGATTGACTTCACTTGTGTGTTCACATTTCCTCGTCAGTGTTAAGTATGGGATATAATTCAGTGATAGTAGACACAGCTTTAGTTATTGGGCCGAGTCGAGGAGTAAAATTCACAATTATGGGTAATTAATTGTTTGTTCAAATAAGACTTCATTAATATAAACAGTAATTCAGAGCAAAATGATGTTGTCCCATTCAATTAAACATCATTACATTTCACAGCAATGAGAAGTCATTAGAGGGATGAGTGAAATACAGAGCGATGATGGAGTATTACCTGCATCAGTTACAGTTATTAGAAATGTATTAATCTACAACATTTAGCAATTACATTATCAAGGTACAATACATTCCCCACCAGTTCATATATTCTAATACAGTACATACTCACAACAAAATAATTAGTATTGTTAATCTAGATACATTTTGTAGTACTCCATTTGATGATATATTTTAGTTGACAATCTGATGTTTTTGTAGATTGGGCAATAGGAAGGGTATAGTTGCCCACTTTTGTCTGAATTAAATTACGTCACGTGTCCATATCAGTACATGCAAGCTTCATAAATGCAGTTATGTTGCCAATTATGCCTGAAAAACTACTTTATACCTCTGCAGTTATTATTCATCTCTCTCTCCATCATTTGTGTTAAGGGTTATAATCATCGTCTTTCTCTCCAAGTCAAAGAACATCTCCCCATCAACCATTCCAAAACCTAATTAGTAACCATTGCAGTTTATCCTGTTAATAGTCACCTCATCCACTTCTGAAACTTTACAATTCTTCAAATCCTTTCCCAATTCTGTTTACGTCTGCCACTGAGACATTTACCGTAGGCTACATTCATTCCAGGTCTTACCCTTTGGACTGAGAACCCAAAACCCATCGTGTTGTACTACATTCCCTCCGTGACCCTTAATTACTTCCTCAAAATATTTATTTCCTTTTGCACTTTGTTTTTGTTTTGTTTTTTCATCCTTAATTGAGGAGGTGTAGTAGTGTAGGCTAATTTGGAGCAACTGATTCCTCCAAACTATTCCAAGCATCAGGGCGCCATTATTTTTTGTTCATCTCGCCCTGTTTCATACCATATTAAGGAGGAATCAGTAGCCCACCATTCTACCAAAAATATAATACTATGACTATTAAGTAGCCTATCATTCCTATCCTTCACATTTTCACTTTTTTCCCCAGATTAATTACTTCATTACCACTTTCGATTTTAAGTGAAATTCTCATCAAATCCTTTTCATAATCCCATTAAAGGAAATTCAGTGATAAAAATGTGTATATTATAACAAGTTAATATCTATAAAGGCAAATGCATCAACTTTATCACAGTTTATAGAAATGTAATTGTTTTTTTTTTCAGTGATGCTATGCTAATAATTATATAAACCTGTTGATAGATTTAATCTGACATAGCCATTTGCGTAGGACCCCAGCATAGCATCATAGAGGGATTTTCACAGTTTCAAAATCCATACAACATTTCGATAATCTGCTTTTATTCAAATTTACACCTAGCCTACATGTAGTACGGTAAAGAACACAAACAAAGGACCAAGCCAATCCGTAGCTTCACACATGGTATATAACATATGCGATAATGATGTGATATATAGAATTATACCTTTTGTTTTGCTCTAAATAGTGAGTATAAAGCATCCCTTTACATCAAATGCATTGTTATGGAAGTGATGAAGCACTGTCTGTCTGCCAGGATATTTAGTGTGGACGAAGGGATTTCTGCCCAAAACATGACGTGAGGAATAGCATCACATAACAAGCTAAAACTCTGTGGATCCCAAAGTAAGCTACACAAAAAATTAAAAATATATTAACTTGGAATTTTTCAAGTACTTAGCATGGCTGTATGGTGAAATTCTCCAACTTGTGCTGCCAGCTGTGGCTTCGGGCTCATTAATTCGGTTATGAAAAAACCGACAGAGGAATAAAGATTTTCTATTATGAAATAAAAACAGACTTACAAATTTTGTTGCCTCCCTCTGTGAACTTTGGCGAGGCAGAGACTAGTGATAATGTCTTCTTTTGAGAGGTGACGAAATAGCTCCAACCTCAATTATTATTCTTTATAATAATTAACGCCTTTTTTTTTTTTTACGTAAGACTGTATTATACGGGCTGATATGACCAACGTTTATGTCGACTTCTCTAGTGTGTATTGCTTCTGAAATCGTATTGGTACTTATAATCATAATAATTCACCCCGATCATTTAAGTTGATATGGATACGTATACATTTGCAAATAATTACCCAAATTTTTGTGTTCTCTGTATTTGGTAGCTTCCATAGCAATGCATTAGCAATTATAAAACCCACTTTAGGACTTGAGTTTCAACAAATGTTTCAAATGGTGTTCACTTGTTATAGGATGCATGTTTCTGTGCTTCTTATAATATCAATATTACATTACAGGCCATTTTGCTGTAGGAGATGGTCACCTGGTGTTGTGGTAACAATAATTCTAAGAAGGAGACTTTGTTTTTCATGTTAGAGGTACACATTCAGTTTTGTTTCATATAGTAACTGAGATTAACTATAAAAACAACAATGATACATCATATTTTCCGATTCTAGATTTGTTTGAAAGTGGCTTCGTGTTATCAAGGCAGAAAGTATTCTTTACAAAAGACCTTTCACAATAATGAACAAAGTATTGTTAGTATTACATGAAGAACACATTTAGATGTAGTCCTTTGTTCCCCTGAGTAATTCTGTTATCATTTAATGAATGGGTGCACGTTATATCATTAATGTTGGTTAATGCAGAAAATCAACATTAGCATGATACTGTATCTTCTGTCACTTAAGTCATGTTCTGTATATCTATTGCACATGGAATCTTAAGTAACCTTTCACATGAACAAAGACTGGGTTTGATTTATATCTGAAACGCACGACTAGATTCAGAAGCAAAGGACAGCTAAAATCAGGATTTTGTTCTTCCCCTTTGAATTATAGTATAGTAGCCAATAGTTCTTGGAGTACTGGAGTGATTGATATATATATCAACTCCTATTACATAAGAGTATCTGTTTCACATCCTGCTGCAAATTTGCAGCTACAATTCTAGAGGGACAGTATACGGATATTACACCCTGGATTCTGATTGGCCTGAAAAGCATTCTTATGTCTTCTCAGTTGCATTAAGCAATAACCCATCGACTCTCTCATATTAATATAACAGGACAGTAAAGGAACAAGGTGTTATTATTGCAAACAGCAAACAGGCTTCAATCCTTTTATATACTTTATGTAGTATAACATTTTATATTACTTTATTCTACAATATCTGGGTTAGGTTTTATCTTCTCACTATATGATTTTGGAAAAGGTTATTAACCTCGTGGTGCCTTTGTGTCATTAATCCCTTACAAATGATCCATCGTAAAATATATTTCATTGAGCCGAGGACTGTGCACACGTCACCACACTTGTTGCCATCATCAAAAACACTCTATACAACAAACACCTCATCAATACGACAGTGAGAGTGACACAGTGACAACCCAGGGATGAAAGACAAACAAATATCAGTAGAGAGAAGAGGTGTGAAATTTTGTAGGAACGATTCAAAGAAGACTGAGAGTAGATAGAAAACTGGAAAGCTGTTGGACATGACCTTCTTCCTGCAGTGTACAGACTAACAATGACTGAGGCTAACCGTGATGATAGTGAGGCCTAACGATAACACAGAGGACAAACAGTGCTTCCTTATAAGAAAAATCTGATGGTAAGCATAAGTAAATCAGAGAGAGGCAGAGATGGAGGGAATGGTGCCGGAATCCCTCCAGGTGGTGTCAGAGGCAAAGGTCTGAGAGAAGAGTTCAGATTTTTCAGATGAAGAGATGTCAACATTACCATAAAGAAGAGTGAGAGAAAGAAAAGTGGAGGAAGTAAAGTTGCTCGCGAGATTTTTGTCAAATTGAAAGATGTGAGTTATGTTCTCCGGATATCAGATCTGACTCTTGATGAGATGGGAGTATCAGATTATCTAAGAGCGATTTACTTTTTGTTATTTCGACCAGCTTCACCCCACCCAAAAAAAAAAAAAAAAAAAAAAATATAATAATAAAACGTGATGACACCAACCACTGCAGATACTTATTTTTCACACAGTATCTTTTTTTTTTTTTTTTTTTACTGTTGTTGGTGGTGTGTGGAGAAGCTGCAATGTCACGGGTGACTTACTCTCACCTTCTGTTTACTCCGTGTGGTGGGCCAGACTCTGTACTTCCTAAATGCATTCAATTTCAAACTTTGTTCTACTTTTGGTGTGCATAAGTCAGTCAGGTTGTATTGGTTGTGTTGATAACTGAAAAAAAGATTATTTACGAAAGAAATCGTAGGGCACTGGTCTCAAACCAAGTACATTTGGGTAATACGAGAATGTAACTCGACTTGTTACATTAATTATTGCAGTCACTTCCCGATACGATATAGATGTCAGTAACAGCTCAACATCATTAACAAAAGACTCCCTATATGCGGATAACAGTTAAGAGATGCTAACCCCAATTTAGAAACAGGTGTTGATGATAACAGACGACTCCCAACATACCAACAAACGTCAATTACAACTGTCTCTCTTTCTCAACATACAGTAGCTGCACAAACAGATGTCATGCAATATCTCCCAACATACCAACAAACCTTTATTACAACTACCTCTCTTTCTCAACGTATAGCTGCACAAACAGATGTCATGCAGTAACTCCCAACATACCAACAAAAGTCAATTACAACTACCTCTCTTTTTCAACATATAGCTGCACAAACAGATGTCAGTACAAGGCCTCTCCCAACAACCCATGATGTCCATACGGTCGATTACACCTGTGTCTAGGTACGAGAGGATCCCCCACCTGAACTCTAATACCCCACCCGAGCAACACCATTCATGTCAGCCATAAACACCTCAACAGGGAGTCGTATAACTTTCCCTGGACTCAAGGGCCGCCGTGTGTGTAAATCACTGACCAACTACATTCACTTGTCACTGTTAGCAGCCTTTACTCTGATCCTTATTCTTAAGTTTATATTACAAATATGTGATAGTAGTTTGTTAATTAGATATCTAGATGTTTCTTGGTATCCGTTGGTTCGTTTTATTATACATAGATGATATCTCTGTTATCATCAACCATACATCAACCGTGTTTATTATACGTTTCCATCTCTCTCTCTCTCTCTCTCTCTCTCTCTCTCTCTCTCTCTCTCTCTCTCTCTCTCTCTCTCTCTCTCTCTCTCTCTCTCTCTCTCTCTCTCTCTCTTCATAATCTATTTAAACATATATTTATTAGTTATCTTTGTTCATCTACCTCTATCAATTCATTTATCACACACACACCTGCAGATATAAATCAATATACATAATCTTTAGGTGGGTATTATGACAGGCAAAATGTACACAGACACAAAAGCGATACCCAATACTCCAGTGTTCACGTTACAGTATACTAGATACACACACAGACATATACACTCCTTCCGTACACACACCCGTTACAGTATACTAGATACACACACAGACATAAACACTCCTTCCGTACACACACACACACACACACACACACGGCAGGAGCATCTTGTACCTGGCAGGCCTTACACATCCAAGCCAAACCAACCCAGGGGTGTGTTTTCCAGCACAGTTTCCAGGCTCCAATAGTCTCCGTCTTTCTAACATAACATCTCTATTCAAACCGAGACATTTAATCTACAAGTCAAGTTAATATATAAATACATTTCTATGATTAGGCCTACTTTGAAAATAATAATACAAAAAAAAAAAATTAACTGAAGACGAATGGAGTACGAGGAGGGACGAGGGAAGGAACGAAGGCAACTGATTCCTCCCCATCACTCCAACAAACACGAATCCCCGCCAACGCCGCCGCAAAAAATAGCAACACACACATTCCTTGCATTCACACCCCGCCCTCCACTCCACCACCTCTCCCTCCCTCCCTCCCACCACCTCTCCCTCTCTCCCTCCCTTCCTTCGTGACGTCACTAGCCTACCTGCCTGCCTGCCTGCCCGCTTCCAAGGTCACCAAGTGTGTTCTGTTTGGGGGCTTCCTGAAATTTTATGATAATGTTATTTTTAATTGGGGTCAACGTCATTAAAATAAAAAATAATCATTATCCCAATCGTCATCATCATTAACATCATTAATATATTTTTAGTTATATCAATGGACCATATTGTTTTCTCTCTCTCTATTTCTCTATTAGGTAAAGAAATTAAAGATAGACTATGCAAATCGAAACTGGTCAAAGAATCCATGTTAATTAAAGGGAGATTTTCGTGTTGGTAAATTGGAAGACTACTTATTCCTCCAAACTACACCAGAAAACAGATTCCCTCAATGGTACTAATAGGAGATCTGTTTGTTTCCTGTCATAGCTTGGAGGAAACTGTACAGACCTTCAAATTTACCAACAAGAGAATCTCCCCTTAAAGGCCCATGCAGTGATGGTGTATGAAACTTGGTGGCTTCTAATTCCTACTGACTATACCACGAAACAAGTTCCTTCAATATAGGTGGTGTTTCGTGGCAATGTTTGAAGGACTCACTAAACTCCAATAAATATTCTGACTCTTAAAGATATCTAAGCACAAATATCTTGAGAAGGAAAAAAAAAAACAATCGAGAAAGAAGGAGTGAACCCCAAAGTAGAATGAAGCCCAAAGTGAAGTCAAGAGTGAAGCTGGGAAGAGGAAACATTTAGCGAACATTCCTCAAACCCAGTACAGTAGGGAACAAAGCCAAGACACGCTCACCCCCCCTCCATCCACCTTACCACACACACACCCCCACACCCCTCCATCCACATCACCCCCCCCACCCCCCGCCATCCACCTCACCACACACCCCCCCATCCCACCCCCCGCCATCCACCCCACCCCCCTCTTCAATCCCTTCCTTCCTGTCGTATACATATTATTATTATTATTATTATTATTATTATTATTATTCTCTAAGCTCCAAATCATGCACAGACTATAGTAAACTACATTATGATACCGAACTTTGTTATGAGCCCACACCGACAGTTGTAATAAGACTTCTACATCTACAACAACAACAACAATAACAATAACAATGACAACAACAATAATAATAATAATAATAATAATAAAAATAATAAGAATAATAATAATTAAAAAACAAACAAAAAAAAATAAAAATAATAATAATAAAAATAATAATAAAAATAAAAATAAAAATAATAATAATAATAATAATAATAATAATAATAATAATAATAATAATAATAGATAATAAATAATAATAATAATAATAAAATAAAAATAATTATAATAAGAAAAATAACCCAAATCAAAGCAATAGTAAGAGCAAACATAAACATACATATTCTTGTGGATTTCTCATACGTAAAATGAATACACGACGAGAATCGATTCCTTAACAGCTTACTATACCTCATCACAGGATACCAATGTAGTCAGAAAATTGGAGGTAAAATGAGTCCTTCAAATATTGCCACGAAACACCACCTATAGGGAAGGAGCCTGTTTTATGGCACGGTCAGGAGGAATCAGAAGCCTCCAATTTCCATACACAATCACAGGGTCCTTAATACCGTACAGTACAAAAAATTACACAGACAAGGAAAACATATAAAAAAAAAAAAAAAACTCAAGTAGAATATTGTATTTATTAACATAAATAATAATAATAAAGTGATCACGAGAATCTAAAAATAAAAGAAGAAAAACAGGTTATCACTCTCCTAAACTGAGCTATCTATCTGTGCGACCCAACATTTACATAAAGACAACTGAGGAGGGTTGAGTTAAAAGGGGGGTAGGTAATTCACTTGTGGTACATTGGAGTGCCTTGATTCCTCCAAAGTATGCTAGAAAACAGGACCAGATTAATAAAAATAATGGTGGCCTGTTGCTTGGAATAATTTGAAGGAACGAGTTGCTCCAGATTTACCAACACTGTATTATACTTCTCCCTTAATTAAGATGATCATATACAGTGTAATAGTAATTCTGGAGTAACTAATTCCTCCAATATATTCCAAGCAACAGGCCACCATTATTATTTATTTCTGTGGTTCATCTGGTCCTATTTAATCTGTTTCCCATCATATTTTGGAGGAATCAAGGGGCTCTAATGTATGTATGTATGTATGTATGTACCAAAAGTATATTACCTACCCCTTGAATATGTAGGAAAATATCTCTTAACCGCGTAACACTGCTTGGTGGAATCCCGGAACACAAGAGGAAGCCAAGCAAATAAAAAAATCATACAAATTATTCGGCTCATGCATGCAGGGCTCATTGTCAAAGCATAAACAAAGGCAGACACACATTCATACGTACTGTTTATTATCTATCTGGGGTCACTCTCGAACCGACTCGAATAAAAATAAATGACAGAATAAAAAATAAATAACAGAATAAAAATAAATAACAGAATAAAAATAAATAACAGAATAAAAAATAAATAACAATAAAAATAAATAACAAACAATAAAAATAAACAACTAACAGAATAAAAATAAATAACAGAATAAAAATAAATAACAAAATGAAAATAAATAACAATAAAAATAAATAACTAACAGAATAAAAATAACTAACAGAATAAAAATAACTAACAGAATAAAAATAAATGACAGAATAAAAATAAATAACAAAATGAAAATAAAAAACTAAGAATAAAAATAGATAAATAACAGAATAAAAATAAATAACAGAAAATAAAATAAATAACAAAATAAAAATAAATAACAAAATAAAAATAAATACCTAACAGAATAATGGTGGCCTGTGTCATCTATAAACATTAAATAAATATATAAACATAGGCATTAGTATATCTTCAGCATCTCATCCCAACAACAACAACAACAACAACAATAAATAATAAAGATGCATACCGTAGACATAAATGTAAACAAACACACAAACAATAACATGAACACTGAATACCATGAGACCTTGGGAACATCATCACAGAACAAGAATATAATAATAATAATGATAATAATAATTATAATACTAATACTAATAATAATAATAATAATAATAATAATAATAATGATAATGATAATGATAATGATAATGATAATGATAATGATAATGATAATAATAATAATGTATAAAATGTTTAACGTTGCATTTATTTTTCGTTCGCTAACATTCTCAAGTTATATTTGCAGAAACTAAAATCTGAAAAAAAAAAAAATATCAAGCATACAGTCCAGTCATACAAACACGGCAAGCACCTCAAAAGGAAAAGCATGCATAACAATCGACGCTATATGACAAGCATTCAGAATATTCGACCCAACTTTTCATATTAGTATTATACATATTTATTTCTCAAACGTCTTCTGGTCTCGACTTCCAATTGGGTCCCTATACATAATCACTTAAGGGGGTAAATATTATACTTTTGATAGATTCGAGTCTCGTGATTCCTCTTAAACCATGTCGGGAAGAATCAGTTGCACCAAATTTTTCCAGTTCTTTTTTATTTTACCCTCTTCTATACACACACACACACACACACACACAAACACACACATACCAATTTTATCCTCTTTTACACACACACACACACACACACACACACACACACACACACACACACACCAACACACACACTAATTTTACCCTCTTCTATACACACACAAACACACACCAATTTTATTTTCTTCTATACACACACACACACACATTCACCAAATATACTCTCTTCTCTACACACAAACACTGATTTTATTCTCATACACACACACACACACACACACACACACACACACACACACACACACACACACAGATCAATTAAAACTAGCAGGTGTTCAGTCACGGTCAATCTACTTTTTTCCCCACCTTGTACCACACCCATATGAGACAACAACTCTGGCTAACACACATCACGAGTTTTGTTTACATTTTTGGACATCCATTCCAACGGGTTCGAAGTCAGAGAGAGAGAGTATAAAGCTACCACTCACTTTATACACCCACATACATACATACATACATACATATATATATACATACCCACATACATATATACCTACATAAAGCCAAACATACACACCCACATACATACATACCCACATACATACCCACATACATATATACCTACATAAAGCCAAACATACACACCCACATACATACACACCTACATACATAAATATATACCTACATAAAGCCAAACATACACACCCACATACATACATACCCACATACATACATACACACATACATACATATATATATCTACCTACAAAATGTCAAACATACACACCCACATACATACATACCCACATACATACATACATATATCTACCTACAAAATTCCAAACATACACACTCACATACATATATACCTACATAGAGCCAAACACACACACACACATACATACAGCCAAACATGCACAAACACATACGTCTTACATACATACATACATACATACATACATACATACATACAGTTCGCGGTCAGCTGATGTGGAATGCGGCACAGAAACAACTTAGATATTTTGGGTTATAATTTATGAACGACAGACACCTTAGTACAGTACACGACTTGTTATTTATTTAGTTATTAATGTTCTGTTTTTATTTTCCGTCCTGTGGTGGTGGTGGTGCTTGATCTCTCTCTCTCTCTCTCTCTCTCTCTCTCTCTCTCTCTCTCTCTCTCTCTCTGGGTCTTTCTTTCTTTCTATTAACATCTCTTCTTCTCAGTCTAACGAAAGGTCATCCCCGGTCCCTCTTGGCTTCTCTTCGTTCTGCCCCATAAGACTTCGCTCACCCCCACCACCCCCCGAACCCACCAAAGCTGACCCAAACTATGTGACGCAGGACGAAACATTTTGCAACTTTAGGGCCACAAGAAGTAGTTTAATGGTGAATATGCGGGGTGGTGGTGGTGGGTGGGGGGGAGTGGAGGGAAGATGTGGGGTTATGGGAGGGTAAAGGGGGTGGTGGTGGTGGTGGGTGGGTGGGGGGGGGGAAGATGTGGGGTTATGGGAGGGTAGAGGGGGTGGTAGTGGTGGTGGTGGTGGGTGGGGGGGAAGATGTGGGGTTATGGGAGGGAAGAGGGGGTGGTGGTGGTGGTGGGTGGGGGGAGAGTGGGGGGGAAGATGTGGGGGGTGGTGGTGTTAGGGGGGGGACAGTGGGAGGTCTTGGTGGTGGTGGTGATGCTAATAAGAGTGTGAGGAAGTGGTGATGAGGGGTGGTAGTAGTGGTAGTAGTAGTAGTAGTAGTAGTGGTAGTAGTAGTAGTAGTGATGTTGGTTGTGAAAGTAGTAGTAGTAGTGGTGGTAGTGGTGATGTGGAGTAATATTGATGATGGAGGTAATGTGGTATAGTAGATGTTGTAGTGGTTATATATGTTATTGATAGAGCTCTAATGGTGGTGGTGGTGAGTGTGGTGTAGAGATGGTGGAGTAGGTGGTGATGGTGGTGATGTAGAGGGATGGAGGTGAGTAAGCGGTGGTGATAGAGGGTGGGTGGTGATAATGGTGGGTGGATGAGAAGGGAGTGATGATGAAGAGTGGAGGAAGTAAACAATGGAATACAAAGAACTATCAGATAAAAAAAACAAACCAGCCTGTCCTTGCAAGGTTGTTTGGTTAACCTATCCTAACTCATCTATCAGGATGAGGGAAAGTATAGTAAAGAAAAAGGAAATAAGAGGAGGAAGGGGATGAGGAGAAGGAGATGAGGAAGGGGATGAGGAGAAGGAGATGAGGAAGGGAACGAAGAGAAAGAGATGAGGAAGGGGATGAGGAAGGGGATGAGGAGAAGAAGATGAGGAAGGGGATGAGGAGAAGGAGATGAGAAAGGGGACGAAGAGAAGGAGATGAGGAAGGGGACGAGGAGAAGGAGATGAGGAAGAGGAAGAAGAGAAAGAGATGAGGAAGGGGACGAAGAGAAAGAGATGAGGAGAAGGAGATGAGGAAGGGGACAAAGAGAAGGAGATGAGGAAGGGGATGAAGAGAAGGAAATAAGGAAGGGGACGAAGAGAAAGAGATGAGGAAGGGGATGAGGAGAAGGAGATGAGGAAGGGGATGAAGAGAAGGAAATGAGGAAGGGGACGAAGAGAAAGAGATGAGGAAGGGGACAAGGAGAAGGAGATGAGGAAGAGTACAAGGAGAAGGAAGACGTGGAAGAGAAAAAGGAGGAAAAAGAAGGAAGACTATTAACAAAACACAAAATTTGTTCGTAACGTATACTTAACTTCTTTTTGCCCCATTCCAAGTACTATTACAATTTCCTTCATTACCACTATCATTACTATCATTACACTATACATTTGCCCTCCAATTAGAGACAAAGGAGACACAACTCTTTGCCACGCTTTACACGCCACCAGAGAAAGAAATATTTTGTAGGTACACGTGAATGACACACCCAATTGTTACGCTTGATCAACAAACCTGAAGGAACACATTTTCAACAACACCAAACCAATTAAACCACAAGAAGGACACTTTTAAAGAACACATTGGAGTGGTTCTTAAGGATGACACAATTCACTAAAATACAGGAAGGAAAGATTATATTTTCGTTGTGTATTTATTAACTTTAAAGAAAATAGTGGATACGTGATTAATTAAAATAGACATGGATACTAAAGTAATTGGTACAGTACATTAATAGAAATATGTCTAACCTTAAACAAGACTTGTATACAAAAAAATAATAATTAACGGGATGACTTATAATATTAAAAGGCAGAGTGTTACAAATATAACTAATGATACACCTACAGTACATAAGTTATACTATTCCTTGTGTGAGAGCTTTTGCCATAACGAGTAAAATCATCTACCGTTGCCCAAAGTTACATTAAGTGGTATTATACTCATAAATGAATATGTGCTTCATAATTAACAATAAATCCTAAGGAAAGGGAATTTTAAGCTCCATAGGTATATAGAACAAGTATCTATACCTTTTCCATGTTGGCATATATGCAATGAAAGTAACATCTGTACATTTTTTGAAACTGAAGACACACCAGTATATCAATCTATAAAAACACCAACTTGTGTTTTAAGATAAGCTATGCAGTGTACCCAAGCTGAACACACACACACACACACACACACACACACACACACACACACACACACACACACACATGCAAACCAAAGGCAGAGGAGAATGAACACGTCGTCTCCATGCAAGCAGCTAGGTCCCCGGCACACAGAGGGTCTTGACAGAGGCAGGATATAACGCAACACCAAGACGACCACCACAAAAACTCAACACTCCTCCACGTACCAAAAAACAACCAACCAACCAACCACCCGCCCCACCCCCAATATTCCAGTTAACTAGACCTCTGCACTCCCTTCCCTTCCCTCCCCTCTACCCAACACAAGGCAGAGGGGTGAGGGAAGGCATGAAGGAGAGCATCTGGACGTCTGTCTATCTGGGGATGAACTCGACTGTCATATCGCGCAAATTCGATCGACGTGCATTCATGAAAAAAAAAAATAATAATAATAAAAAAAAAAAAAAAAAAAAAAAAAAAAAAAATAATAATAATAATAATAATGCAAATGCTGCGCAGGTCCGTCCAGCCATAACGAATATTGAAGAAGTTCGATAGGCAAAGTATTATTCATGAGAAAATATATAAGCGTAAATTCCATAATGCATCCTTCCATTCTTGGCATATACAGTAGAGCAAATGCATAGACATCCACCCATGCATGACATACTGAGTACATTCATTCATTCAACTGTCATGCATTCACGATGATATTGCAAGCTAATTTCTCTACAACAAACTGCACAAATTTATCTTGACTGGCAAAGTAATGCTGCAGTATTTTTTTTTTTTTTTTTTTTTTTTTTTTTTTTGAGGCAACACCAATCGACTGTAACAAGCCTGAATTCTCTTGCTCTCTGCAGCTCCTTGTACCATCATGACCACTTTTCCATTAACATTGGCAATATATATGTGTATATATATTTCTCGTACTTTTAAAAATCTAAACGCGTGAACCTACCTAAGGAAAATGAAAATGAATTAATAAAAAACATATGCATAAACTACAATGGAAGAGTTATACGGCTGAAGCAATAAACGAAAATGCTGTACCGTATGTATGATGTTACTGTACACACCCAAAACAATTAAGGGGGAAGTTTTGTATTGGTAATTCTGGAGAAACTGAATCCTACAAACTATTCCAAGCTACAGAACACCATTACTTTTGCTATTCTGGTCCTGTTTCCTAGCATACTTTGGAGGAATCAAGGCACTCCCAAGTACCAAAAAAGAATTACCCCCTTATGACAACAGAGATGACTAAGTGGAGGAGACAAAGAACAACATACTGAACAAACCCAATAGAATACTAGAGTCTATTGGTCTATTGGTCTCTTTCTCGTCCATTGGTCTTGATACAGAGTGCGTCATCACCAGGGAACAAACCAGAACGAGTTGTGACCCTGATGGGGACAACTCTAATAAAACAAAGGTCAAGGTGCAGTAGTCAACATAAGTATCGTCCCTCTTCCCATACCATAATATATACTGATCGTGTGTGTTTAAGGACCCTGTGATCATATAAGTGAATTGGAGGCTTCATGTTTACTCCTGACTATGCCACGAAACAAGCTCCTTCCATATAGGTGGTGTTTCGTGGCAATATTTGAAGGACTCATTTACCTTCAATTCTCGGACTACACCACGGGGTCCCTTAACCCAGTGGCTGACGACTTTTGTCCTTTTCCTTCGCAGATGCCTGATAGTTTTTTTGTTTTTGTTTTCCTGATAATGTGACTGAAGAGCTCCCAACATATAAAGGTTAAAGATAATATTCATAAATCCAAAAAAACTATGTCTAATGTCGTAGAGAATTATATGTATTAACTCAGAGACAACACACAGGACAGAGGAAGGATTAACGAGGTGTACAAAACTCTAACAGCAGGTACAGGAGACGGAAAGGTTAATTTAAGAAGACGGGAAAATATAATTAGGGATAGACGTATATATAAAGATTAGAATAACGACATCGGGTGGGAAATATGTTCGTGAAATCATGTGTTTGTTTGTTTGTTTGTGTGTGTGTGTATGTATGTGTGTGTGTGTGTGTGTGTGTGTGTGTGTGTGTGTGTGTGTGTGTGTGTGTGTGTGTGTGTGTGTGTAATTTCACGATTTGGAGGAATCAGAGGTCACCCATAGTCTCCACTCCCAAATACAATTCTTTCCATTACAGATTCCGCCAAGATTCTTTGTAAACCACGCAAACTAAATCAAAGTAAATTTTTTATTATAAGCGGAAAATAATAATATTGTACAGAAAGTGGAGAGGAATTATACAGTGCGATCATAAAGTCACTCCATTATTTCAATTATTTTACGTACGGTATATTATAAATGAAAGGACTTGAGGCTGACACTATAAATAATATCCCAGTGAGAAGTGAGGAGGAACAGCCAGCCAGACAAGTCAATGAGAGAAACACGTCACGAGAGAGAACAAAAAGAGGATAGCATTTAGCGATACAAGACGAGTGGGTGGGGAGAGGGACGAGTGGGTGGGTGGGGAGAGGGACGAGTTGTGGGGTGGGGAGAGGGACGAGTGGTGGGTGGGGAGAGGGATGAGTGGTGGGTGGGGAGAGGGACGAGTGGGTGGGTGGGGAGAGGGACGAGTGGTGGGTAGGGAGAGGGACGAGTGGTGGGTGGGGAGAGGGACGAGTGGTGGGTGGGGAGAGAAGAGGGACGAGTGGTGTGAGAGGACGAGTAGCAAACGACGAGAATTTAGGCTGATTAACTAAAGGAAAGAAGGTGAGTGCATGATGGAAGAGTGGTGGTGGAAGGGAATGAAATGAAGAGGTGGAAGAGATGGAATGATGGAAAAGAACGAGTGAGTGGTGGATGAGGAGTGATGGAAGATAAACAGAATACGAAAAGTGGAACAGTGGACGAGTTGTGGAAGAGGGGAAACGAGTTGCTATGACGAGTGATTGACAAAAAAGAGCTACAGACGAGTGACGAGAAGGCAATAAGTGAGGAGGGAGAGAGGGGGGAGAGGGGGGGAGGGGGGAAAGGAGATAAAAAGAATGTTAGGAGGGAAGACAAAGAGAATACGTAAAATGAGAGTTGATGACAAGTACTCGGAGTGAAAGAAAAGGGAAGAAAATAAAGACAAGTGAAAGAAAGATGTTGAATGAAGTGATGAGACCTGAAACAGAAACGAGTGATAGAAGGAGAAGGAGGAGGCGAGTAATAATAATAATAATAATAATAATAATAATAATAATAATAATAATAATAATAATAATAATAATAATAATAATAATAATAATAATAATAATAATAAGCATAAATATGAATATATACCGGTATATAAATAACAACAACAACAACAACAACAACAACATCAACAACAACAAGAGAAGGAGCAGGAGGAGGAAGAAGAAAGAAGACAATATGACAGTTGTAAGAGGATGAGAAAGACGAAGAGAAGACAACACGAAGAAAATCCAGATGGAAGAGGAGATAACAATTTGAAGAGGACAAAGTGAGTCTGGAAGAAGTGGCAGAGAAAGTGAGTGAGTGAGTAAGAAAGTGAGTGGGTAAGTGACAGAGAGAGTGAGTGGGTAACAGAAAAAGTGAGTGAGTGAGTAAATGACTGAGAAAGTGAGTGAGTGAGTGAATAAGTGACAGAGAATGTGAATGAGTGAGTGACAGAGAAAGTGAGTGAGGGAGTGACAGAGAAAGTAAGTAAGTAGGTGAGTAAGTGACAGAGAAAGTGAGTGAGTAGGTGACAGAGAAAGTGAGTGAGTGAGTGAGAGAGTGACAGAGAAAGTGAGTGAGTGAGGGAAGTAGTCAGTTGAATTATGACAGTATAAGGGAGTAGGTGGGTGAATGAGTTGGTTGGTGTGTGAGTAAATTTGCTATACCAGTAATGAGATTATTGAATGAGGGTGCGTGAATGAGCGAGTGAATGGGGCGAGTAATCAAGTGAGATTTAGAGAGTGAGTAAATGAATGTGCATGAATGAATAGCCTAAACAAGAGGGAGTGAGTTACGAGTGAATGAATAAGAGTGAAGAAGAGTGGATAATCTAGTGAGAGTGAGTGAGTGAGTGAGTGAGAGTGACCAGACCTACAAAGCTATATCTTAATTGACTTGACACCAGATAAAGCTAATAGTCTTGACGTGAGAGTTCAAAAAGTGGTGAGAGGGAGAGAGGAAAGTTGGGAGGGAGAAGAGGGAAGAGAAGAGGAGAGAATTAAGGATGGATGGGGAGGAAGAGAAGGAAGAGTGTAAAAGGGTAGGGAAGAGGAGGGAGAGGTAGGGGGAAGAGTTGAGGCATAGAAAGGGAGAAAGAGGGAAAGTTGTGGAAGATGAAAGAGAAAAATATATGGGAAAAATATAAAATGGGAAGGAGAAGGAGATGAGAGAGGGAGTAGAGGGAGAGAAGAAAAGCTGGGGGAAGAGGAGGAAGTAAAAAAATGAATGAAGAGATGGGGGAAGATACAGAGAAGAGAGGCGCAGCGTTGGCAAATAATAAAAAGAGAAAGGAATACAATGGAACTGGGAGGGGGCAAGGATGGTGGTAGAAGTGAACAAAACTATGACATTATGGTTTTCTGATCTATGAGGTGGGGTGTGGAGGGCTGGCAAAGAGTAACAGCAGAGGAAGGGAGAGGAGAGAGATGGGGAAGCAAAGTCCAAGAGAACGACAGAGATGGGGCAGAGCAGGGAAACAGAGACTAAAAGAATGGGGTAGAGAAGGGGAACAGATAACAGGAGGACGTCAGAGATGCATGGGGAAACAGAGCAGGGGAACAGAGAACAGGAAGACAGCTGAGATGGAGAAACAGAGACCAAGAAAACGGCAGAGATAGGAGCAGAGCAGGAGAACAGAGAACAGGAGAGCGACAGAGATGGGAAAGCAAAGACCAAGAGAACGACAGAGATGGAGACAGAGCAGGGGGACAGAGAACAGGAGAGCGACAGAGATGGGAGGAGAACAGGAGAACAGAGACCAAGAAAACGGCAGAGATAAGAGCAGAGCAGGAGAACATAGAACAGGAGGGCGTCAGAGATGGAAAAACAGGATAGTAGGAGAAGTTTTGAATGGCGTGAACTAAAAGAAGACGGGAAGGTGAGTGGGGGGAGGGGGGGTGTAACGAGAAGTAATAAATCCAGGAAAGAGATCAGGAATGAATTCAGGGAGGGAAAACCAGGAGGAGAAGGAGGAGAAGGAAAAGAAAGAAAGAGAAATATGACAAGGAATGAATAGGAAAACAAATAAATGGAAGAGAAGAGGAGGAAATGCATGGAAGAAGAACACGTACAACAACAACACAACAACGTAATGAAAGTAAAACTAACACAACAACAACAACAACAACAACTACCACAACAACAAAACAATAATAACAATAACAACATCAATTACAATAACAACAACAACTACCACAACAACAACAAACCAACAACACAAAATTAAAACTAAAACAATAACAACAACAACAACAAGTCCTGTACAAAAACATAATCAAGATAGACGATACAAAAGGAGTTAGAAAATATTTTAGTACCCTAGTTAAAAGAGGAACAATAAGAGAGAGGAGGAAAATTTTTATGAAAAGGAAGTAAATGGCTGGTAGCAATAAAAAAGAAGAATAAGAGTGAGGCTGATATCGTGATTGGTTCTCTCTCTCTCTCTCTCTCTCTCTCTCTCTCTCTCTCTCTCTCTCTCTCTCTCTCTCTCTCTCTCTACGAGTTGTGTGTGTGTTTAACAATTGCAATCTTCGTTTTATAAGATGATGGTGATAATGCAACGTCTACTCTCTCTCTCTCTCTCTCTCTCTCTCTCTCTCTCTCTCTCTCTCTCTCTACGAGTTGTTTGTGTGTGTGTGTGTGTTCAACAATTGCAATCTTCGTTTTATAAGATGATGGTGATAATGCAACGTCCAGTTATAATAACAAGCTCTGGTAATACCCCTCCATCAAAGAGCTATTATGTTTTTTCCTACACGCAGAGAGAGAGAGAGAGAGAGAGAGAGAGAGAGAGAGAGAGAGAGAGAGAGAGAGAGAGAGAGAGCTATATTTTAGAGAGCCAATCAGAGATACACAGCGACTTTTAACTTGAAAAATTACGCCGTGACGATGAGTGTACAGTTCCCTAAAGAAGTACGAAATATTCAGGTTCCTTAATTCTTATGTTTTTATTCCCTGCCTTCACGATGTTCCCAATGACTAACACAATCCTTCCAGTAGTTTTTTCCGCCTACAAGACCTCCAAAATTATATATACTGTATATATAAATAGGGTATGCAGGTATACAGGCAGGGTATTCTGACAATGGTGCTTCTGACATCAAGTAAAGTAGGCAAACGTTGGTAGTAAACTGTCCTCGTCTTAAAACGTTTAGTTAAGCAATAATTAATGAAATGACGATCACATGTATTGCATACTTTCTTGAAATGGGCTGCTTTCGTACTAAGTTGAAAATAGTCCATCGTTTTGAATGTGCCTCAGAGATTTCTATTCGTATGGTGTTTACTGTATATTAAACCATTTCCTGTTTGCGATATAATAGAAACAATTATTACAGAATGTATAGCATTTAAAAGCAATCTTAACGTCTCAAGCTGAATTAATATTTATATTGTTCTGATACTTTTTAATAACAAGAGGGGTTCCATGAAGAAAATTTTAATATTGTGTGACATATATTATACAGTCTGCCTTTCTGCAACCTCATTCTTAACATACGAAAGAGAGGGAAAATATTCTCAATGTCAATTCTAATATGAAAATGACTCTCCGTGTTGGTCATAAAGTAGAAATTATTGTCTGCATGTGTACCCTATTATCAGCGACATGAATCCAAGCTACACAATTGGAAAACTGCAGCTGCATCATCATCATCATCATCATCATCATCATCATCATCATCAGGTGGTCGTCCATTGTACACTTCCTTTTTGCCAATAAATTCGCGAGTGTCCGCATAAAATCGCGAACCGGATAATCTGCAACTCCTCCACGACCCATTACTTCTAGCATTAAACCACATGTTCCCCTCTTTTTACCCGGATTGCATATTAACCAAGTGTGTTCGATCTGAGACCCGTATACTCTTATCCAGGACAGCCTATATATACTTGGGTTACCTTAATTAAGATCAATGATGGTAATATAAAAGCTGGATTTTAATTTGTATGAGATCGGGTTAAGTTAAGATGGTTTGGATAATCATGACACACTTTGTTATTAAATCAAATTGTTTCACGTATGCACAAAACCCCAAGAAAATGAAAACTCACTTGGATGACCCTCACTTGTATATCGCATCTGGGTATTGTTGTATGTATGTATGTATGTATGTACCAACGAATCCTTCTAGTATATCGTACAAGATAATTAGATAAGTGGTCGTTCCAGCATCTCTCATCATGTTTTTGTGTTGACTGGCTCCATTGCACTTTCCAATTAGGTGTTGTAAATACGGATGACGCGTTTATGAACCACACGACGCGAGCAACGCCCAAGGGGGAAGGAAGGAATTAAAGGGGACTATGATTTGAAGGGGATTATGTATGATTTGAAGGGGACTATGTATGATTTGAAGGGGACTATGATTTGAAGTGTACTATGATTTGAAGGGTACTATGAATTAAAGGGGACTATGATTTGAAGGGGACTATGATTTGAAGGGTACTATGAATTAAAGGGGACTATGTATGATTTGAAGGGGACTATGATTTGAAGGGGACTATGAATTAAAGGGGACTATGATTTGAAGGGGGCTATGAATTAAAGGGAACTATGATTTGAAGGGGGCTATGAATTAAAGGGGACTATCTATGATTTGAAGGGGACTATGAATTAAGGGGGACTATGAATTAAAGGGGACTATGATTTGAAGGGGACTATGAATTAAAGGGGACTATGTATGTATGATTTTCTCTCGTCAACTTGAAGGACTATAATACATTCCTCCAAACTGTGCCTTGAAACAGATGATTTTATACTGAGATCATCCGTTTTCTGACATAGATTGGAGAAAGCAGTAGCCTCCAAAGGGGTCGACAATATATGACCCCCTCAAGGGCCCACAGTGGTCGGTCGTGGTTAATGCCAGTGTGGTGTGGTGTGATTTGTGGTTTTAGGACCGTATTCCCAGTCCTTCGGGATTAGGGTTGTAAGCTATCACACACACCACCGTCTGGCTGAAGTGACTGTCGTTGGATTTGTGGTATTCCCAATTTCCCAAGCAGTCACTTTGTATGTCAATATTATTATTATTATTATTATTATATTTATTATTATTATTATTATTATTATTATTACCGTATTATTATTATTATTACCGTATTATTATTATTATTATTATTATTATTATTATTATTATTACCGTATTATTATTATTATTATTATTATTATTATTATTAATAGTATTATCATTATTATTATTACTATTATTATTGATTCAGTTTTTTCTTGTAAGACTGTATTGTATTATTCACAAGGCAAACGTTTCAACCTAAACAAGTGTGGAAGGAGAAGGAATGAAAAAAGGAGATAATTTGCTACACTCTGACCTGTGACTGACTTATGTACACAAAATTCAACATTACCACTCGTTTACTTAATTAAGGGGGTGCGGGAATAGGGGGACAGTCTTGGGGGGGTTTAGGTGGGTGCGGGGTTTTTTGGGGAGTTCGGGAGTAGGGGGACAGGCTTGGGGGGGGTGGGGGAATAGGGGACAGGCTTTCTACCCACCCCAAGCCTGTCCCCCTATTCCCGCACCCCCCCCCCCCCACCCAGCCTGTCCCCTACTCCCGCACCCCCTTAAGGACCCTGTGATCGTGTTTGAACATTGGAGGCTTCTGATTCCTCCTGACCATGCCACGAAACAAGCTCCTTCCATATACTGTAGGTGGTGTTTCGTGGCACTTTTGAAGGACTCATTTACCTCCAATTTTCTGACTGACTACATCATAGGGTCCCTTAATTAAGCATATTAACTTACTACAGACAATTTATACAGTCAACAGAAACTATATTAATGAAGGCAACTGGACCACGTTATGTGAGGTTACTGTGGGGGTTAATTATTACGTGCTCAGAGACATAACGGTGTGTGTGTGTGTGTGTGTGTGTGTGTGTGTGTGTGTGTATCCTAGAGGTTGACGATGATGGATGTGGGGGGAATTAACAGGCAAAAAGTACACAACACATTACCACTCGGGGGTTTTCCTAAAGATATCAAAAGGCTGCAAACTCATAATTATCGTAAGTACCTAAATTATCTGAAAAAAAAAAAAAAAAAAAAAAAAAAAATAATAATAATAATAATAATAATAATAATAATTGTCACTTGAGGGTATGTTTACTGTAGGGAAGGTGTAGTGACGTGAAGCCAATGATTACTACTATGACTGATATATATTGCTTGCAACATGAAAACTGGCAGGCAGAGGGTGATGAATGAGATAAATAAAAGAGAGACAAAAAATGGTATAACATGCACACAGAGAGATGGACAGACAGATACACAGAAAATTTTTAACAGATATAAAGTACAGACACAGGAGGGAAATATTGCAAAGCTTTCTTTCTGTGACCTGATTCTTTCGATTTTGGCTCCATCACGCTCGCACATCACGTCCAATTTCTCACTATACGTTCTGTCGCGACAAATTTTATGCGCCGCTTGTCAATCTTTAAAGGGGCAAATAATACTGTGTTTTTTTTAATACTGTGAATTTTTGAGCTACTGAGTCTTCCAAATAATGCCACGAAACAGGCTCCCTCATTTTATATTTATAGGAGCTTGTTTCGTGGCAGTTTTGTAGCAATCTGTAGCCTCTGTTCGTGAATAGTATGCAGTATGAAGGGCCAATTAACTCCGATAATATTAAAGTTTTAAGATCTCAATATTTTAAATTGATATGTTTTTTTGTTTTTTTTCCTCAACTACGCAGCAGCAGTAATGTTGTGAGCTACGGTTTTAAGATCTCAATACTTTAAGTTGATGTATTTTTTCTCCTCAACTACGCAAGACCAGTAATATTGTGAGCTACGGTTTTAAGATCTCAATACTTTAAGTTGATGTATTTTTTGTTCTCAGCTACTCAGGACCAGTAATGTTGTAAGCTACGGTTTTAAGATCTCAATACTTTAAGTTGATGTATTTTTATTCTCAGCTACGCAGGACCAGTAATGTTGTGAGCTACGGTTTTAAGATCTTAATACTCTAAGTTGATGTATTTTTATTCTCAGCTACGCAGGACCAGTAATGTTGTGAGCATATATGGTACAGAGCAAAACGAGAAACAAACTACTGTTCTGCTGGACTGTACTACCCCAGTCCACTCCAGTGAGATCATCAACCATTTCTCACACGAAAGCCACACCCACACCTGCTACTCCCTCACCAGTAAAGACCTGCAGATACATTCTTCATCTTTATGTCGAGGTCCTCTTGATCTGCAGTTAGTTAATAGGTGATATAAATACTGTGTTTTAACGTTATTTTAAGTAGATAGATTTCAGACTTGTAGGAGCAGATATTTATGATTGCATGGACTAATGGTTAGACAGAGAGGGAGGGAAGGAGAATGAAAGAGAGAGGGAGGGAGAGAGAGAGGGTGGGATGGAGGGAGGGAGAGAAGGAGAGTGATATAGAGGGAGGGAGAGAGGGAGAGAAGGAGAGTGATATAGAGGGAGGGAGGGAGAGAAGGAGAGTGATATAGAGGGAGAGAGGGAGAGAAGGAGAGTGATATAGAGAGAGTGAGGGAGGGTGAGAGAGAGAAACAAACAAACAATGACCACAATACCGGGGCCTTCATCTGCGTGACAAAACCAAACCTCTAATGCTTCTCAAGGGCAGCCAGTCAGCAGGCCACGTGTCTACTTCTTCTCTACGGGTAATCCTTTCCTACTCATCCAGGTATCTGCCCATTTAATGGGTTTTTTTATAGAGTAAGTGTGTGGCAAGAATACAAGCTGATGCCAAGTGAACATTATTATTTATTGTACACAAGTATTATTTATTTCCTACTTTTTTTTTACTTTTTTTTTTACCTTGTAACCTTGGAAATAATGAATGAAGTTTTGAGTGTTGGATATTATTATGCTTACATTAAACCGAAGAGCACTCACTGGAAAGAGGTGTTCGTTCATCTTCTCAAAAGCCAAATATATACACTCTAAGGACGGAATATCTGTATCTATTCCTGGCCTTCTTTGTTTACGTGCAAAACACTGAAATTATAATTATCACTTCTAATAAGATTCACAATGCCAAATCATCCTGAAATCCGTCCGCAGGTGTTATAAATATCTGGGTCATAAACAAACAAGCATAAGTGAAACATAACCTTAAGAGAACCCCTGTGATGTAGTCAGAAAATTGAAGATAAATGAGTCCTTTAAATATTGACACGAAACATTAGAGGAGCTTATTTCGTGGTATAGTCAGGAGGAATCAGAAGCCTCCAATTCTCAGACACCATCATAGGGTCCTTAATTAAGACAACTCCATTTGCAAGGATGACATTTTGTATATTATTGAGTTGGCACATCTATAGCAAATCATTCTTGAGTGTTTTTTGTTTTTGTTTTTTTTAGGGGATATTTTCTTGTTGGTGAATTGGAAGGTTTATGATTCCTCCAAACTATGCCAGGAAACAAATCACCTCAGTGTTACTAATACGGGATCTGTTTCATGGCATAGTTTGGAGGAATCAGTAGCCTTCCAAATTACCACCAAGAGAATCTCCACTTAAATCGAGTGTTTTGTGACGGCAGGTGTTGAAATATAATTGGACAGTGGACACCTCCCTGACTCTGTCCTGATTTTTTTTCCTTCACAGTTAATAACCGTAACTGGGTAATTGCTGCAGTGAATCGGACAAACCTTTATAGTATACTTTAGTCTTAACGATGTTCTCAAAAATCATTTAACAAAATTATGTCCTGATTCGGTGGGGTGACTCAGTGTAATACTCAAACGTGTTCATTTTCATCAGAATTTATATTATAACCAATGTGCTTTTAGCTAAAGAAGGGAAACACACACACATAAAAAATTCCATTAAACAAGTCTACAGTACACAGAAATATATATAGTTGAACACACACACACACACACACACACACACACACTCATACAAAATTCCATTGAACAAATCTAAGCTACACATGCATTTCATTGAACACACACACACACACACACACATACAAAAGTCCATTGAACAAATCTACACTACACATAAATTTCCTTGAACACACACACACACACACATACACACACATTACGATGAACATACATACATACGCTACAAATAAACCCACAGAACATAACTGCGGTCAACCAAACCCTGTGATTGGCTTAACACGCTCAGTTGATTTCACAGCACTGCATGGAAGGGGGAACAAAAATAATACGTGTTGTTGTTGCTGTTGTTGTTGTTGTTGTTGTTGTTGTTCTTATGGATTGGAGTTTCTTTAGATCTTACCTGTGAGTCCCAAACAACGCCTATGGTATGTACAGTCACGGTCAATAGTCCTGCAACACCTTCCAATGAGATGGCTTCGAAAAATGATCCGATACTATAACTATTGATCTCTGCAATATTAGTTTTCAAGATTCACTCAAATGGTTCGCTTTTATTCACCAGGTTGCAGGACTTTTGACCATGACTGTACCTCCCTTACATTCAATACATTATTTTATCCCCTGTTCCTGTTCTTTTGGATCAATCTGAATTCAATATAAACCGTGTGATCATTGTATTTCTGTGACCCATAAAGGTAGATAGATGGATGCAATGAATGATATGCTACAACTGAATCTTGAAATATATTAGAGATTGGTTGAATATAAAATCGAAAAATAACAACAACAACAATAACAACAAATATAATAATAACAACAAATATAATAATAATAATAATAATAATAATGATAATAATAATAACAACAGCAACAATAACAATAATAATAATAATGTACAGTAGTTACGATAGTTGGGAGTTGGAGTAGTGGGTGTCGGAGGCCCTGTGTTTTTCTTCTTTTTCATGACAAACAAAAGTCGTGCGGCGCGAACCGGACATTTGTTATTATCTGGCTAATAAATGGATTCAATCAGGCCTTGTCTACGTCACGGGGGTTGGTGGGTTGGTCTCAGAGGGGGGTGTGTGAGGGTAGAGGTGTGTGGGGGTAGAGGTGGGTGGGAATTATGGGGTGGGTTAGGAGGGGTGGGAAAGATGGGGTGGGTTAGGAAGGATGAGTGATGGGGTGGAGTAGGAGGGGTGGAGTAGCAGGGAATGGGAAGGATGGGTTGAGTTAGGATGGGTGGGAAGGATGGGGTGGGTTGGCATGGAATGGGAAGGATGGGGTGGGTTAGCAGGGAATGGGAAAGATGGGGTGCGTTAGGAGGGGTGAGAAAAATGGGGTGGAATAAGGGGGAGATAGATGGGGCGGGGTAGGATGGGAGAGGGAAACGGAGAGAGTGTGTGGTGTTGTTAGGGGTTGAGGTTGGGTTGGGAGTGGTAGGGGGGAGGGAGGGGGGGGGGCTGTGCTTGGGGTGACGGTGGGGGCTAATCAGGAAGTGCGGCGACAATCAGACAGTTGTAATTCTGAGTGATGACTGGGCATTGGACAAAGAAGGAAAAGATAGCATAGTGTATGTAAGACACACAATGAGAGAAATATGTTTCCTGTCTCTCTATCTCTCTCTCTCTCTCTCTCTCTCTCTCTCTCTCTCTCTCTCTCTCTCTCCAATTATTTTATTCTCCCTCTACTCCCTCTACTTTTATTCTCTCTCTCTCTCTCTCTCTCTCTCTCTCTCTCTCTCTCTCTCTCTCTCTCTCTCTCTCTCTCTCTCTCTCTCTCTCTCTCTCTCTCTCTCTCTCTCTCTCTCTCTCTCTCTCTCTCTCTCTCTCTCTCTCTCTCTCTCTCTCTCTCCAATTATTTTATTCTCCCTCTATTCATATATATATATATATATATATATATATATATATTCACAGGTATTGCGCAACAACTGTGCGGTAATGGTGGGAAGACTGTGATTAGTATGGGAATATGCGCAAATGGATAATGGGTAGGTGTTAGTGGATATAATGGGTACGTCTAAGTGAATATAATGGGTACGTCTGGGTGGATGTGAGAGGTGAGGATGAGCGGATGTGAGCCAGCCATGTATGTAGTCAGCCATTGGAAGAACTTGCTGTTTTCCTTCTCTTTGTGCAGGAGGATAACTGGTGTACATCACTAGACTGGTCAGACTGGACACCCATCAGCACAACCCATTATTATTACTACTACCACCAGTACTACTACTACTGCCATCATCACAACCCATTATTACTACTACTAATAATGCTACCACTACCATCATCACAACCCATTACCACTACTACCACCAGTACTACTACTACTATAACCATCATCTCAACCCATTACTACCTCCACCATCACCACCACTACCATAAAGTTAACACCATTACCTACTACACCCTCAACACCACCACGCTCTCCACCACCACCACTATCACCACCACCATAAAGTTAACACCATTGCCTACACCCTCAATACCAACACCACCACCACCACCACCACCATAAAGTAACACCATTACCTACACCCTCAATACCATCACCACCACCACCACCACCAACACCACCACGCTCACCACCACGCTCTCCACCACCAACACCACCACCACCACCACCACACTCTCCACCACCACCACCAAAAGATAGCCAGCCAGCCAACCAGCCAGCCAGGTGAGGAGGTGAGGTGCCAGGGTAAAGTCAGCCAGAGACCACACCACCATCCACCCTCCAGCTGAAGTGAATCCTCAGCAAGTGAACTTTGTGAGTTTTTTTTTACCCTAGTGATCTCCAGTTTGGTCCCAAGCCATGGTATTACTTTGGTATTCCGGCCTCACCTCAACTCACCTCACCTCGCCTCAACTCCACTCTCTCACACTTTTATTTTTTTGCTGTTACTGAGGATGATGGTGATGATGGTGTTGGTGGTAGTGGTGGTGGTGATATAAACGCATATTCGTTCACACACTCCCAAAGAACGTAAGCATATATGAGAGAGAGAGAGAGAGAGAGAGAGAGAGAGAGAGAGAGAGAGAGAGAGAGAGAGAGAGAGAGACATTCAAGTGTGACATACCTACCAAGGTTTATAATTCAGCCGCATACTAATGTATCCAAAATAATCCAGATCCATAATATCTCCAATGTGATTTTTCTAATCATGTGTTCCATTTCTTATATTTTTATATAATTTATATACTCACATTATCATCATCATCATCATCATCATCAATACCCCATTTCCCTATTTTCAAGGGGTTGCGATGCTCTATGGCCAGTGCAGGACCACTGGTAGGTAAGGGGTCCAGTTCCGAGGCTATTTGAGCTTTTGGTGAGGTCATTGTTAAAGAGGGGGGTCCCCAAACCTCACCCCCCCCCCCGTATCGTAGCGGATTGCACCATCACATGAATGGTGGGAGATGTGGAAGCCATTACCTTATGCCCTATACATACTCACAAGGAGGAATAATCTAGTAGAACGAACCGAAACACCATCATCCGTATGGGGTCGACCTAGGTGCTGTGTACACCTTTCTGGAGACGAAACTTTAAATAACGTTAGCATTATAAAGTACAATAACAAATTATTAACATTTATTCTATTTGAGTTACTATCTTTAGACCCTAGTTTGAAATTAATTTTAGTAATTATTCCCTGTACCTCTTATATTTTACAATCATTTACTTAGCAATCATTTTTACCCTTTGTCAAGTCAATTAATTTCCTTTGTTTATTCAGCTTTAATCTGTTTTCTTCATGTACTGAGTCTCAACTTTTTCCTCTCTTCATTAATGTTTCCATGTCATGTATAATGCAACTATTGGGCTGCACTCATAATCTCCAAATGTATTGAATATACGACCCTCGTTGTGCTCAGTCTCTCTCTCAAATGTTTATACTCTTGACAGAAAACATGACTCATTGCAGCATACTTCATTTGATGCACTCCTATACTCGTATTCTTCAGATAATATATAATTGAACATATGCCAATCAGATTTGCTTTTATATTTATTCATGTCTATCCTAATAAGTCGACGTCTGTTCTCCTGGAAAATACGATGGTCTCAAATCAAGCACACTTGGAGATTATACAACAAACCAGCAGCAAGTTGTCTGCTCTGCCCTCAGTCTCCACAAAGAAGGAGCAGCACAAGTCTGGCGTTACATCCGGTGGCCAAATTTGGACAGCATCCGATCGTTAACGCTGCTCACCAACTCATTAACAAGCAGGCATCAGTGAACACAAGGATGGATGGAGCCAATCACTGACCCAGCAACAGTCACTCCTATCAGATCGTCTACACAACCCTCACACATCACTCACACTCTTTGTAGACCTTACCTGAACCAAAAATACGAGTATAGGAGTGCATCAAATGAAGTATATTGCAATGAGTCACTCCTACCAGATCGTTCACACAACCCTCATACATCACTCACACTCTTTGTACATCTTACCTGACCCAACACTACATATATACAGACATAATATTACCATACTTGAGCCAACACTACACACCAAACGATTACTTCACCTGATCCAGCACTAATCAACAAACAATGACCTCACGTGACATAGCATTACGAACCTGACATAACCTTACGCACCTGACATAATATGACCTCACCATAGCTCACCATCTCACTCGACTACACTATAATATACACTGCACTATACATTACGCGTGTCAAGTGAGAGTAAGTACAAAGTTGTATGAAAACAATGCCATCAGAGTAGTGAGAAAACAATGATAAGGAGAGATGCATGTGGGGGACTTTGACTTGAAGGAGAACTTGATATTTACTAAGATTTTTTTCATATCTAAACCTTGACAAAATAATACACCGATTACCCTTTCAATTGATGTCTTTAAATTCATGACCTGTGTAAAAATCAGTGCCCTGTATAATTATCATAGTGGATAATTGCCTAGTTGTCTAAATGTTTAAAAGAAAATGTCTTGGCTTGAGTTACATAAATTAAACGAAAGAGGAAAAAATGGAGATGAGGTTGGCCGGCGCATCATATCTAGCACGAAAAAAAAATATTGCACTTTAGGTTGTTGTTGTTGTTGTTGTTGTTGTTATTGGTGGCGGTGGTTTTTAGGAGTTGTGTTGCTGCTGTTGTTGTTGTTGTTGTGGTTGTTGTTTTTAGTGGTTGCTGTTGTTGTTGTTGCTGTCATTAATAGCAGTGGTGGTAGTGGTGGTGGTGGTGTGGTGATGGTGATGGTGGTGATGGTGGTAATGGTGATGGTGGTGATGGTGGTGGTGGTGGTGGTGGTGGTGGTGGTGGTGGTGGTGAGAGTGATGGTGGTGATGGTGGTGGTGGTGGTGATGGTGGTGGTGACGCTTGTATTCCACAGCTGTATAGGTACCAGGCAGTAAAGGTAAGAAGAATTAAAAGTATATAATAGGCAGCAGTGAGGTGTGTTATAGGAAGGAGTAAAGTGTAAGTAAGTGTTGTGGAGCAGGCAATGGTGAATGTGATTGGGGTGGTAGTTGGGAATTACGTGTTGGTGGTGATAGTGGTAGTGGTGGTGATAGTGGTAGTGGTGGTGATAGTGGTAGTGGTGTTGGTGTAAATGACGGTAATGGTAAAGGTGGTATTGATAGTGGTAGTGGTAGTGGTGGTGGTGGTGGTGGTATTGATAGTGGTGCATGAGTGTAGTGTAGGGCAGGGATAGCAGTGAGAACAAGAACATGGTAGTGACAGTGGTTGTAGTGTTAGTAGTGGTGGTGGTGGTTGTAGTGGTGGTGGTGGTAGTGGTAGTACAAGTGGTAGTGATAGTGGTTGTAGTGGATGTAGTGTTAGTAGTGGTGGTTGTGGTGGTAGTGGTAGTACAAGTGGTAGTGATAGTGGTGAGTGCAGCAGGGTAGGGCAGGGCAGGTGTAGCAGTGAGAGGGAGAGCATGGTTGGTTGGTAGTGGCTGGGCGGGGAGACAGAGGCAGGTGCAGGCCGCCAGACTGGTTTTACACTAGTTTTGCTCCCCGTCCGTCCGTCCGTCTGTCTGTCTGTCTGTCTGTGTGTGTGTGTGTGTGTCTGTCTGTCTGTACCCATCCCTCCCCACCCCTACCCTTCGCACCGTCCGTACCTGCTAGCGTCAAGGAGAATTGCGTAACGTGCAGATTCTCGCCTGTGAATGAATTGACTTGTAAGGATTCCGAAGGTACTA
The DNA here is from genome assembly GCA_033782935.1 of Petrolisthes cinctipes. Lineage (NCBI taxonomy): Eukaryota > Metazoa > Arthropoda > Malacostraca > Decapoda > Porcellanidae > Petrolisthes > Petrolisthes cinctipes. The sequence goes on along the minus strand of JAWQEG010002903.1, from coordinate 8,679 downwards.
TATTCCCCTCAGGTCGTCTACAGATACCGGTATATCCTCTACTCACTCCTGCCTCACGCCCTCCACCTCTAAACCCAATATGTACTCTTAACAACAAGACCTTTTTTTAATAATATTCTTTGGTGATAGTATAATTACTTTGTTCCTGAACAATATATTCACTTCTAATTCATTAATTTTCAATATATACATAAATATAGAAATATATATATATATATATATATATATATATATATATATATATATATATATATATATATATATATATATATATATATATATATATATATATATATATATATATATATATATATACTTTTATCGAGAATGTTGCATGTATATACCAAATATATCCATCCCACAAGTCTGAATGAATTTGTGTATATATCTCTTGTATGTATGTGTATCGTAAACACTGTACATACATACTGGGTATACAGTACGTGTTGAACCAAAGGTAATCTGTTAGAATCCCTAGAAAAACTAGAGAGTATACTAGTTACCCTTGGCTGTGTATTTTAATCAAAAGGGTACACATTGTTTTTTAGAAACGTCTGTTGTATTTCTTCAGGGGATAAAACTCTGTTTTTTCTAATATTCATAAACATAGCAGACCATATTTATACATTAAAATTATGGATACATTAGTTCACATTATGAGTATTGATAGATAAAACAGCTGGGACCAAACTTAAGACTGAAATGGATTTTTACTTTTACATACAGTACAAGCATCCTATACGTAATTATATGATTTTCGTTTCTCGGAGTATAACCTTAACGTAAGCCTTTTCTGTGGTATGTCATGGTTCGTCTGTAAGGATGTGACAGGTGGCCTATAGTACAGTATATCATATTCAAGCTGGTACACATTTTACCTACCGTACCCATTTATCATGCACGTCTCACAAGGCGTAGCAGCTGGTTTCGTGTTATAAATAAATGCTCACTTACTTTCTCTTCACGTGATGTATCATGACACGCATCTCTCAAAAATTATATAAGGATGTTAAAACATGGAGCATTTTGAGAACGCTTCATATCATAAACATGTTTCTGTAAAATATTATATAGAGTATGTTACTTCTCTCAGGACACAACTTATTCTGGAGTTCATTATTAGCAAACTTCCATTCAGTTTCTATTTACTGTATACAATCTGCCAAGCCGTTTTCAGAGAGTAAGTGTGTGTAAACAAACTTTTTACGCGTTTTCCCTACATATACGTCACATCTCACAGGGTGTAACCATTGGTGGCGTATTATGTATCAAGACATCCGATTATTATTTTTTTTTACATATATCTTGGTGCGTCTGTGAGGGTGTAACCGCTGGCCACATAACTCAGCCACCATTCATCTGGCTTCGTCTTCACATAAAACCCTCGGAGGTGGACCCATAAACCAGAGATCAGTCGGCCAGGAGACCAGCCAACTTAAAGCATCCCATACCCGGTGGTGAGTTTCCCATCCCGGTAGTCGGAATAGAGATGGATGATCAGATTAGGGTTTACTGTGCCGACCTCGCCCTCAGCTCTCCTCTAGGCCTTACACAACCGGAAAGACAGGTACGGTAGCTTTTCACACAATCGCGTATACGTTCGACGGGTTATATATATACATACACTAGACCGAAAGGAAATGGACTATGAAGTGATTTATAATTGAATGGTGTTGTTGATTTTGATAAGAGGAAACTATTATGTGTTGGTCAGTGCTATAATGAATTGTGTGAGAATCGTGTTGAGTGTGGGGGGACGAAGGGGTTGTTGTGATAGGGAAGATTAATGTGTGCGGTTGAGGACCAGCCAAAGAAACAACAACTTCAGGTATACTGCGAAATCTGACCAGAAGGTAGATGACATTACCTTTTTTTGGGGAGAGGAACGTTATATTTGACGACGCTTCACTACTAAGGCTGATTATACAGAAACAGTAGCAAGGCATCGTCAGTAACGGTACCTTGTCATTTGGTGTTTTAATTTACTCTAGGCTCATACAACAACAATGATCTTTATACCCATACAACCACAATGCTCTTTAAACCCATACAGCCACCATGATCTTTTAACCCATACAGCCACCATGATCTTTTAACCCATACAACCACAATGCTCTTTAAACCCATACAACCACAATGCTCTTTAAACCCATACAACCACAATGCTCTTTAAACCCATACAATACAACCACCATGCTCTTTAAACCCATACAATACAACCACAATGCTCTTTAAACCCATACAACAACCACAATGCTCTTTAAACCCATACAATACAACCACAATGCTTTTTTAACCCATACTACCAGCCTGCTCAGTATGCCCATAAGCCAACCAGGCCAATATCTACATAGGCTACTTTGACCTGCCAATAAACAACACTAGGAACTATTTTCTTATTTTCGTACCAGTCCATTTCCAATTATAAATCCAATTACCCATTCATAGGTTTCGTGTACAGTTAGTTGTTGGCAATCATTACTCTAATTGTCGATTCATGTAATTGAGAGTAATGGGATTTTTTCTTGCAGACAATAATAATTCAGCTCCTCGTGTTACTGAAATCTTGTCAAGCTACAGACATACGATAACATGTAACAGTAACCAATATTTGATATATCGGGGTAAGAACATACGGTAACTTAGAGCTGGACCCTCCGAAGCTTATACCATTGCACCAACCATATTACTTTCCTACCTTAGCAGTAATATTTCAATCATTATTACCTTTATAATTATTACCTTCCCGAAATACACGAATGAGGATCGTCAACAGGAAGACTCATTATTAGAGGTTATGTCATTTCTATCACTGTCACGATGGTTACACAAATACTACAGTACAGGGGAGTCATCGTGGAATCTATCTTCAGGTCTTTTTTTTAATAAACATCCCTGTGTAAATGAGTGAAAGCATTTTTTCAGGAAGTATATTAAAGATAATGATATAGTGGCTACTACTGCATCGAAATAAAATGTAGGCCTGAGGATTTTTGCATGAGGCACATTGAGATAATGGAAATGATACAAAGGGTATAAATCTAAATTTGAGAAATTTCACCACATCCACTCCCTTCAATTCCCCTTCTATGTATTACCACCTTCATGTAGTCAAACATACATGCTCCTGAAATATTCCAGTGTGAAGAAGTTTCCCTTTACTTGTAGTCCCTCCCAGTGGCATACTACATTCCCCAAGAGTTTTATGGGACCTGTGATAGTGTATAGGTAAATACTGTAAAGGCCTACAGATTCCTCTACTATATTTTATTATACAGACTGCCTACAAGTACTGTTTTGTGGCGTAGTTTTGAGAAATCTGTAACTTTCAATTCGCCATTGCCCTCACAGATTCTCAAAGGCCTGACTCGTCATAAATTTTGTCTTTCTGAGTTTCTTTACGTTTACTTTGTTTTGTCATACAGTAATGGGTCTCGTGTGTAATATAGCTTGTCAAATCCAAGTTAACCAGTCGTTGTATAATCTAGTTCAACCCACCCGGCCACATAATTGTATCTGGAAAAAGAAAATGCCCCTGAGCAAGCACATATGGGAAACAAAAACCTTGATGTGACCACCCACACTCGGCATGGTACACAATCACACCCTTGGGCTTGTCATTGGCCAATCACACTCCCTCTGGCCACCAACACTCCTTACACGCCTCCACGCCCTTCTTTCGTCAGGGGTGTCTTTACGTTATCCCCATCTCCTCACTCTTATCTTGCACTTGCTGATAACTGCAAGTGTTTCCTTTTACCTTCTTCAATTATTATTGGCTTCCTCTATTTTAAGTCAGTAATGGAAATGAGGCAAGCAGGCATACAACCAGGCAGGCGTGCATGCATGCAGAGGAACATGCAAGCATACAGTCAATCAGTCAGTGAGGCAGGCAGGCAGACAGGTAATCAACCAGGTAAGAAGAGAGACAGGTCGACAGGAAGAAAAACAGACAACCAGGCCAAGCAGGCAGCCTCAGGCAAGCAGACAACAACACACTGTAAGGCAAGTAAAATAATAAACAATGAGGCAGACAGATAAATAAAGAGGGAGGCAGAAGATTGTTATTATCAGGTGGGTCCGTTTCAATGAAGGAGCCTCCCAGTAAGGACTGATGAGTGGCGGTGGACGGAACCAACACAACTCGTGAAAAATTTCGCCTGTAACGAGGTGGTGACCGGGTGGTAATAGTAAGGGTAGAGTCAGAGTTACTGGTAGGGTCGTTGGAATGGGGTGTAAGGAGGTGGTGACTGGGTGGTAATGGTAAGGGTGGAGTCGGAGTTATTCTTTTACTGGTTGGTTCGGACGCTGGAATGGGGCTCCGAGTATAGGTTTACCGGGATGGAGTTTAAAGTGAATGTTCTCTCTGACGACGGTTTCGGTTTGCATTTTCAGTCGATCAACAGGTTCACCAGGATCATTGAGGTTCAAGTTAATCGAGGGTCCCGTCAGGTAACTAAAGATAAAGTCTATAAATCTGTTTATACACTACACCAAGGAAGGTCTTTAAGGGGATAGTATACTTTTGATAGACTGGAGTGCCTTTATTCCTCCAAACTATGCCAGGAAACAGACCCACATGAAGAAAACTAATGGTATGCTGTTGTCTGGAATAGTTTGGAGGAATCATTTGCTCCAGATTTACCACCCAAAACAATGTGCTATATACCCCTTTAAGGTTGGCAAACAGCTTCAAATGACATGTTAATTATCAAAGATGGAAGATTTTGCTACTTCAAGGTCTCTTTGGGTTTGAATTTTGTGTGGGTTTTCTCAAGTTGGGTTCAATTTTTTTCTTATACGAATCTTGTGTCCCAAGGCAATGTTACCCAGGCTGGTCCAGTCGCTATCTCCAAGATTATTATAAGTATTATTTGTATTTTTTTCTTCTGTAATCTGCTTCCCTGCACAATAACAAAGCTCAGTCCAGTCATCTTTACGCTTATTGGGTAAGAAGTGTGCTGCAATCTTCGTGGTGGTGGTTGGTTGTGGTGGTGAAGAAAAGCCCTGGCCCCATAAACTAACCAATGTATCTAGTCATTACAGCGTGTAACCCTTGTTTTAATGATGCCACAAGTACACGAATACTACCAACAAGTGTATTGAATGTTAGGGTTCTCCTCCTACTGCGCCGTCTTTTACTCTCTCTGTCTCTCTGTTTCTGTGTCTTTGTCTCTTTGTGTCTTCGTCCTGAATACTACACCATATTTCCTCCTTATGTGTTTATCATCTTTTTCTACGTTTGCTTCGATCCATGTAATTACTGTATGTATATGTCCACCACCTTGTCTACTTGTCTACCCATATTTTCCTGCCACACACACACACATGCTAGTGGAGGGAGGGAGTTAGGGAGGGAGTGAGGGAGGGAGTGAGTGAGGGAGGGGCACCATTATGCGGAAGGAGCTTCATGAACAAGGGGGGACTGGGATGATGAACGCTGAGCCGCTATAAAGACCACCTTCACAACCAGCCTGCCTCTCTGCCAACACTGCCCTGCCCTCCCGTCCACTGGCCTAACCTACCTTGCCGTCCATTGGCCTAACCTACCCTGCCCTGCCCTGCCGTCCACTGGCCTAACCTGCTCTGCACTGACCACATAACTTCTACGGGTGTTCTGTGCTTCTGTTTTCAGTAACACATGTATGTATGTCCGTTTGTACATCATGTTTGTGTGTGGAGGGTTTTTTCTTTTAATTGTTTACATAGTTCCTTCTATCACTCTCTATCTGTCTCTCAGCTCATGTCAAACTTATTATCTTTTCTTCTCTCCCAATCTCTTCCCTTTCTCTGTTCAGTGGGTGCTCCCTTTTCCAGTCTTGCCCCATCCTATACACGCGCAAGCCCAGCCCAGCCCAGCCCAGCCCAGCCTAACCCAGGTCAACCCTCGACAAGGCGTACACTCCCTTCTATTTTTACCAGCAGTATGTCGAGTGTCAGAAGTGGTGTAGGCGTTGGCAGAATGCGTGTAGCTGGCCACACTGGACTGGCAAGGGAGGCCCATAAACCATTTTATTTTTTCGTTTCTTTTACACCTGGCGAAGATACTCAGCCTTCCTCATATTATCTCTTTACTTAGTTTTTTCGACAAATATAATGCAAACCAATGCAAATTACACCTGTCATTTACACAACTAGATTGTTGTCGACTGTTTATATACACCTGGATCTACTTAAAACCTGGATATCGGCACATTCAGGCCTTGTAAAAATAAAAACACATGCAGTACAGTGATGTGTTGCTCGTCCAGCCTTGCAGTAAATCTATGTAAGTCAGAGATGATCGGCGATGCTCTACACGAGGCCTGATGAATACTCCAACCTCGGGTCATGAATACTAATGTCATACATGCACATCACGCATCTCCTCTTTCTGTCCACGTATGTTGGATCTATAGACGTGCTGTACTGCCCAAACACATTTCTCTCTATGAAAAAATATTAAGTTGATTTATATGTCCCATGAGATATCGAACCTGGCATATTGAGACCAGAAATCCCATTGTGTATCAAGGCATTAGATTCAAGATAATGATATGCAAATATATAATGACACACGAAATAACCTTATGTACACTTTTCCTTTACTGGCTCAACTTAGTTGATAATAGCCTTGACTCTAGAGTGTTAATCCAACACACCACCACCACCTCCACATGTCTCCCTCACCACCACCACCACCACCACCACCTCCACCTCCCCATGTCCCCCTCACCACCACCACAAACATCAGGTCCTAGAACAACTACCACCATCACCACCAAACCTAGCTATAACCACCATCCCCACCAAACCAAACAACCTCATTACCATCCCCACCAAACCAAACAACCTCGTCACCATCCCTACCAAACCAAGCAACCTCGTCACCAACCCCACCAAACCAAACAACCTCATCACCATCCCCACCAAACCAAACCAATCTATAACCACTATAACAACCTCGTCACTATCAATGGGCCTCCCTCATTACCACCACAACAACAACACTATATAGCAGATGGTTCAGTATTTATCAAGTAAAGCTCCATTGATGCTGGTGCTGTTGTTGTAGTGGTGTTTGTTGTTGCTGTCTTGGGCTACTTTGATGTATGAGTCTATTTCTCTCATCCCTTGTATCTCCTTTATCAGTGTTCTCTTCTCGGTCTCCATCTTCTTTATCTCGGGACATCTCCATTGCATCCTTCTATTATGATTTTTTTTTTTTTTTTATTCTTGGGTGAGTCAAGCAATAACATCTAAACTTTAAACTGGTGCATGATGATGGATGATGTTTTTACTCTGTGGATTTCATAGTGCTGCCCTTCAATTAAAAATGAAAATAATACAGCTGAATACAGACAGATAAGAGTATATAAGTTGTCATTCCTTGTTTTTTAAGTGTTAAATTCATCTCAAGGTGTTTGTATTATATCTCGTCATCTCGCTCCTCAAGCACAATATCTCCATCATTACTACTATCGTCTATCTCTCTATCTTACCAATGTCATCTTGCGTGCTTATCTCTTATCTCTGTTTTTTTTTTATTTACTCTCTAACTAAAACTCTCTCTCTATCTCTATCTCTATCTTTCTTTCTTGATGTTTATCATCATGAACACCTGGCATTATATTTTCTCCCCCTCCTCTTTCTCTTCCTCTCACTATCTCCTCCTCTGATCATCATCTATTTACTGTATATACTTTCCCATCTTCGTTCTCTGGGATCTACATTATCCCTGTCTTTCGTTATATCACCATCTCCCTTTATCACTCTCTTCTTCTTCCTCTTCTCATCTTCACCCCCTGCCCTTCATCTCTTCCTCTAATATTGTATCTCTATCTTCCTTATCATCGGTCTGCTTATCGCTATCATCACCATCATTATCATCACCTACGTTCAGCACAGCCTAAAGAACAAAGACCCAACTCACTTTAAAGCATACATACCCCACTTTTTATGTGTTGTTGTTGTTGTTGTTGTTGTTGTTCTGCTCAACGAGAAAGATACTAATCTAAACTCCTCTGCATCTGATTCCCAAAACTCTCACGTAACTGTAATTCACTTTCAAAACCCTATCTTAGCACACACACACACACACTCACACACACACACACACACACACACACACACACAACCTGCTGCCCCAACAAAACCCTACCTTAACACACACACACACACACACACACACACACACACACACACACACACTACCTGCTCTCTCTCTCTCTCACACACACACACACACACAACCTGCTGCCCCAACAAAACCCTACCTTAACACACACACACACACACACACACACACACACACACACAACCTGCTGCCCCAACAAAACCCTACCTTAGCGCACACACACACACACACACACACACACACTACCTGCTGCCCCAACAACCCTAGTATTTTCCTTCATTCGCCAAGTCTTAAAAATGTAGTAATCCTCAGGTCCCACCTTCTTAATACATACTTTATCTACACACGAAGGTTTTTGTTTACGTGTCATTCCCATTTTCCATAGTATGAGCACCACATTAAGGGGAGGGTATAGTTTTGACATTTTGGGAGATCATGATTCCTCCAAACTATTCCCAGCAACAGGCCACCATTATTTTTGTTAATCTGGTCCTGTTTCCTGGCATACTTTGGAGGAATCAAGGCACTCCAATGTACCAAAAATATACTCTCCCCTCAACTAT
>JAWQEG010002902.1:0-66109 GCA_033782935.1 Petrolisthes cinctipes | reverse complement strand
CGAAGCTTGTCAAATATTCTCTACATTTAATTTTTTTAAAGGGAAGATTATTATTACATTAGAGCGCCTTGATTCCTCCACTGTATTACCAGGCAACCGGGACCAGAATATTTAAACAAAAAATAATAGTGGCCTGTCGCTTGGAATATTATTATAGTTTGGAGGAATCAGTTGCTCCAGATTTAGTTTGGGCCGCTGCAGTCCACACAACAACAACATCTTCTTCCATTCAATCGTGATGCAGTGTGGAATCCAAGAATCAAATCGCACGCAATAATATGTGGTGGGTAACGCGGGATGTTCTATGTACAGTCACGGCCAAAAGTCCTGCAACATCGGGTGAATGTAAGTGAAACCGCGGGGAGTGAATCTTAGGAACCAATATTATAGGGATTAATTAACAGGCCATAGGTTCACACCATTTGTCGAGGCAGTTTCATTCGAAGGTGTTGCAGGAATATTGACCGTGACTGGACTTTCAAAATTAATCCTTTCCAGTTTACCGTCAGGGCAACCATCTCTCTCTCTCTCTCTCTCTCTCTCTCCTCTCTCTCTCTTCTCTCTCTCTCTCTCTCTCTCTCTCTCTCTCTCTCCCTCTCTTTCACACACACACACCACACACCACTCGCTACCTCGCACACACTTACCACAACTCTACTTTCGCGGTTTCTCTTTGTTGAGTGAGTATTGAGGGTCAGGGTTCTCCTCCTCTTCTCTCCACCTCTTCTCTCCACCACCATTTCATTCTGTCTCTTTGTTTATCTTCCACTTCTCGGCCTCCTCCTCCTGTTTTTCCATTTCAGGGCCGCTTAGTTCTCTGTTATTCTTCCCTGTTGTTTTCGTTCGCATTTCTGGCCTTCACTTCTCCACATCATTCTCCTCAGGTGCGTATACGGTAAACAATGTCTGCCTCCTTCACCTTCATTTTCCTCTCTTCTTTCCTCTCCTCCAGCAATAGTGAATCCCAACGAATTCCTGCCGGCCCTCGGAAGTGTAATGATTAGTTGGGTAAAATAAAAGTACAAAAGGCCTTGCCTCCGAATAGTAGCACTATCAAGGCGACTGCAACAAGGTGGACGCGCTTCTTAGTAGTGGCGCCTGGGTAAGTACTGTACCAGTGATGGGAGGAAGGTACCAGCTGAGGTTTTAAGGAGACAGTCTTTTTGGCAAATTGAAAGCCTAATGATTCCTCAAAACTATGCCAGAAAATAGACACTCTCAATGATACTAATAGGGGATCTGTTTCGTGGCATAGTTTGGGGGAATCTGAGACCTTCCAATTCACCAATATAAGAACCTCCCCTTAAAATAGTTCGCTATGAAATGGTCCTGTCCAGGAGCAAATGTGAGGTGACCCATGATTGGAGGCTGTCATTTCTGTCCCGAAATACTTAGTGTAGGTGAACCTCTGCCTTTGAAGACAATTATTGTTAGACAAACACAAAATATTTGTTCAAGTCTCTGATCTTTCATGAAACCCAATTCAGGAACTCTGGGGATTTGCTTAGGATATACATACACACTCTACATTTTGTTGTTGTCATCCTTTTTATTCGTACTTTCATATAATTTTCCTTGTTAGTTTCTCCACACCACAACCCTTATTTTCTGTCCACTTTGGTTGAAATGACTGCGAACTTTTCCTTCATACCAGTATAGTAATCAGAATTGTTAGTCATCAAACACTTTCGTAAGGACCAACACATCCGTCAGTATTTGACATTTGTTTTTCATAATTTGTATAAAGCCTTTTCAACCATCTCGTCGTCCTCCTTCCTGTCATTACGTTTCTTTCACTTTCCCCTCCTCTCTCTTCCCTTGTGTGAACTCGTTCTCTTTCTCTTTCCCTTCTTCTGCATCTTTTCTTTCTTTTCCTCCTCTTTTTTGCTACTCCATTTTTCTTCACTTTACTTCTCCATTACTATATTCTGAAGCGTAAACTCTGTCTCTTTTTTTTTTTTTTTGCTTTACCTTCTCCATTTTTGCCATTCCATTTCTTTATTCACACCTTCATCAACAAACACACTCCACTGCGTCAACATTGTTTCCTTTCTACCATATATTCTTTTATTTAATCTCCATATCCCGCTTCATCTAATTACTCCAGTTCTAGTGTACAATTGCCAGCATTAATAACTGGTACAGAAGAAGAGGATTGACAACGATGACTGTACCAATTATAAGTACTGACAACTGTACCTTTTCTTCTGTAGTGTCCTCTTTTTATCGTGACTCTCTTATAACTTATTTGTCTTAGAAGGGATTGAAGGTTATGGCACCTATGAGAGGAGCGTCTCACCAGTTGGACAATACAAAAAACAGAAGTGTAAATCCTTTCAGTATATATATATTTTTTTTTTTTTTTTTTTTTTTTTTTTTTTTTTTTGTAATTTTAGAAGTGGCGCCCATCATGTTTTTGACTCTATCACTCCCCTGATGTGTAGTACCGGTAACTGCACAAGCTGTATTCAAAACTTATACTTTAGCATTTGTTCGTCTCATGCTCTCACTTCTGCTTTCCATCTCTACCCTTCTTCTTTATCGCTTCTTTCTTTTTCTCTCCCCTCCTCTCCTTTTTATCCTTTCCACTGTCTCTTTCCTTCCTCTTTTTCCTTTTACTTTTCCATCCTCCTATTCTCTGCCATCCCATCTCGCTCTTGCCAGATCTTCCCTCATGTACCCTACTTCAAAAAAATTTATTGCTTTCACCGCGTCGAATTCCCTCTCTCTTTCCTCTCTGCCACTCTCACCTCATCTGGTTCAGTGTCCGCTTCTCTGTCAGCCAATCTCTTTTGTTCCTCTCTGCCTCTCTCTCTCTCTCTCTCTCTCTCTCTCTCTCTCTCTCTCTCTGTGCCTTCCTCAACCTCTGTCTGTTACGCTTTCTCTCTCCCAGTTTCTTTTTAACTTAATGCACTCTCTCTCTCTCTCTCTCTCTCTCTCTCTCTCTCTCTGTGTGCCTTCCTCAACATCTGTCTGTTACGCTTTCTCTCTCCCAGTTCCTTTTTAACTTAATGCACTCTCTCTCTCTCTCTCTCTCTCTCCTCTCTCTCTCTCTCTCTCTCTCTCTCTCTCTCTCTCTCTCAGCCAGTTTCTTTTTAACTTAATGCACTCTTTTCCCCCTCGTATTTCCCGGCCTCTGCTCACCCTCCTCACACCCAACCCCAGTTCCTCCTTCTCCACTTCCTTCCATTCCAAGTCGTATATCCTATTTACGGCACCACTCTGCTTCCTCTGTCTCCTTCCCTGATTTTACCCTCGGCATTATGAACAGTCGCGACCAAAAATTACTGTATACGTGGCACCAGTTCAGTAATACATAGAAAAAAAAATATTTAGCCATTCGAATTTTTGTAATGATCATGTTCCGTATAATAGATGTATTTATATGTATACAAGAACATATTTATTAGGATACTGTATTTTCTCTTTCCCTTCATGTAAAGCTTATGAGGGAGTTAGTTATTGAGGGGCAGTGGGAAGGAAAAAGGTTTTGTACGTGACTACTTGCTCTCTCTCTCTCTCTCTCTCTCTCTCTCTCTCTCTCTCTCTCAACTTTCCACATCTTTATTCATGCCTTTTTAAATTATATGCCGTCTTTTAGAGTTCTCAGGTTTCTCTCTTCCTTACTTTTCTTACCTCTCTCTCTCTCTCTCTCTCTCTCTCTCTCTCTCTCTCTCTCTCTCTCTCTCTCTCTCTCTCTCTCTCTCCTTTTTCTTTATCCTTCCTCCTCCTCCTCTTCCCCATCACCCATCAGGTCTTCCTATCATGGCCTTCCCTCTGATCCATTCAAATTAGGCTGGCTTGATGAAGGCTCTCCCTACCTCCCTCCCTGCCTGGATGTGTTATATGTGACCCTTTAAGTGATGGACCCAGTTATGACGAGGAAAATATTACAGAGGCACCCTTCCCTCCCCTCACATCTATATTAAAAAAATATATATTTACACTATAAGATAAAAATATAAAAAAAATATGACCCCTACTATCTCCCTTCCCGAGTAAAAGTATAAAAAGCTCTTTAGCTCAGCAAAAGTTTTTCTTAAAAGTATAAATTTATCTTTCTTTGAGGTGACAAAAGAAAAAATAATAATAATAATTCCCCGAGTTTAATAAGTAAAGAAATAATGTCAAATTTAATTCTGAATCTTAAGATTTTCCCTCACTGCGAAATATTTTAGCAAAAAAAAAAAAAACAAAACAAGAATACTAATTTCCAATCCCCACGTCTTACTATAATTTACTGTGGGATGAATGAAATGTAAGTCAAGCTCTGTAGTATTAAAAAATGAAAAAAAAAAAAAAAAAAAAAAAAAATTACCTTAACGCATTTTATAATCCCTTGATATATTTTTGTGCATGTTGGACTGCGTTAATCCCTCTAGTCTGGTGAGCGTCAGTTACAGGGAATGCCGCTAATGAGAGGTACAAGAGCTCTGTAATTAAGTTTGATTGTCCCTAAGCTGTATTGGCCATGGTGAAAATATTTTGGTGGATATTACGTGGGATACAAAATATATGACAGGTATTTTTCATTTTGGAAGGAACAAATAGTGAATGTTGGACGTGTGTATACTAAAAAATATATTATTAATTTCTTATATACACGGAGAAAATGTTGCTTTCTAAAAATTTTGCTTTCTAAAAATATTAATGTTAGAAGGGAAAACGGCATAAAGTTATAAGGTACAACTAGGAAGGAAGGAAGGAAGGAAGGCAACAATTATATAAGGGAAGGTAGGAAAGCAAGCAGCACCAGCAGTTCGACAGGCAGGCAAACATAAAATAAGAGAGGAAGGCAAGCAGAGAATAAGAAAGCAGGATAGCAGAGAAACTAGGAAGGTAGGAGAGCAGATAAAATATAAAGATAGGATAGCAAACAATATGAAAAAGCAGAATAGTAGACAAAATAAGAAGGAAGGATAAGCAGACAGAGAATAGCATGCAGACAAAATAAGGAGGAGGGATAAGCAGACAAGAAAAAGAAACAAAACAGAACAAGCAGTCAGGTCTACCCACACACACCCAAGAGAGCAGACAGCGAGTCTTTCACACACGGCCAAGGATGCCTGCCTTGCATATGTATACTCCGAGCCCAGCACAGGCATACACAGGGGACTCCAACTTCACTCCTCTCAGGGATCCAAGGCACAAAAGTTGGTCTATGTGGTGGGATAATTTTACCTCGACATGAACTCGTCATTAAAACATGGAACTTAATTCACTCTTTTAATAAACGCAGCTCGGAAGGGAGTGGGGGGTGGGGGGATGGAGGGGGGGGGGGCTTTGTGTTGTGCCGGCCGGGGTGTCTCTAATGCTCGACCAGTAATTATCGCCATATGTTGTTTACCTTCAGATTTTTTCCGGGTTGAGGTACCGTTCTTCAGGGTTGGTGTTGTTCTCTGTCGACTACCCAAGTTACTGCTCAATTAAGAACCAATTAGGGCCACGGTTCATCACTGTAACCGGTTATCTGGCCTAATTACTCTCAACGTGACCCCACTTTTCTTGTCGTGGACCCTCGTAACGCCTACCGCGCCTCGTCGTAAATGAGGGCAGGTGGTGCCACGTATGTGTGTACAGAACTGAGTCCATGTGCGTATGTGGGTATATACCAACACATACACATCGCCATCATAGCTGCCAACCGTACAACAGGGTACGCTGGGCTACGGACAAACAACATCAGAGCCATCCAATACCCCGCCTCAAAGTGTCCACAGGCAGTGTTCTTAATAATATATTACCAGATTACACCTACAGAGTGGCCAGTCAGTTTGTATATATATATATATATATGTATATATATTATATAATGTGAACATAGGCTTACCTTTGTGTTTTAACGAGCGTTGTAATCTGAATATGAGCTTTGTATGATTTTGGGTGTTATGATCTTTCCCTGCAGAGATATGTGTGAGTTATGTGTGTGTGTGCGTGTAGGTGTGCTCATATTTGTTCCCATTTTCAATGTGCATTACTTCCTGGAATGCTATTTATGATTACGACCCATTCAGATAAAACCTGCTGCTTGATTTATGAATAGTATTCAGGGAAGGCAATAATTCACACACCTTTCTATTATAATATACAAAGATGGATGAAATCGTTGTATAACAGTGTATCTAATCCTCTACACCTCTGGATAAAACTCAGTTTTCTCTGTGTAAATGAAAAAGAATTATTTTTATTTTAACATGGGATCATCGTTGCCGACATTAATAATTCTCTCTATTACTGAATTTTTTGTATCACTATGCACAAGAAAAAATACAATCACCAATTTTTATTACGTAGCGATGAGTAGTATCGAAAACTTACAAGATGATTAGTTGGTCAAAATTCTGTTTTTGCATCCCGAGATAAAATACTGTAAAATATCATACACATCTAAACGTAATCCGGTAGTTTTGTGCAAGTACAGTATACGGTACGCAGAGTTTTCGTAATAACTAATATAAATGAATTCACAGCAGTTGATTATGCTACGGAGATCCCCTTCATCAACACCTGTTCCTACACATATTATTTGTTTCTATATGTCTGTTTGGGTAAGGTTCGTTTTTCTGACTCTCTGTGTCCTTGTTTTTCTCTCCTTGCTGCTTCTTCTTCGCTCACGTTCATCCGAGGCATTTTACCTTTGACTTCCTCGTCTAACATTTCATCTTAATCGTCTTCTCTTCTTTTTTCACTTTTATTCTGAGCCTTTTTCCTTTCCGCATCCTACCTCCCATCCCCCCTGCCCCTCCTCCTCCTCCTTCTCTTTCCTCTCTCTTCCTTTTGTGTTTCCTTTCATAGTTCTTCCCCTCCCCTGCCCACACAATCCTCTGTCAGTCTAACCATTTCTCCCTCAGTTCCCCATCCATATATCACAGTCTCACTCTCTTTATATCATTTCAATTTTCTTACTCCCAATTTACTCCTTCCTTCCTTCCATCCTCTACCCTCCCCTAATTTTATCTCACACACACCTCCTCTCTCTCCCGTCAAATACACTCCCATCTTTCCATTCCCATTCTTACTTCTCTTTCCCTTCCTTTCTTTGTGTTCCTTTCATCACTTTTTAACCCACCACCACCATCATCATTCCCCTTCAGCCTCACCTTCCAAGTCCGTTACTGAATTTTCTCTCGTCATTCCTCTCTTCCTAACCCATCATTGACTACCCACGATATCACTTACCCAAACTCTCTCTCTCTCTCTCTCTCTCTCTCTCTCTCTCTCTCTCTCTCTCTCTCTCTCTCTCTCTCTCATACATACACAAGCCCCCCTCCCTCTACTGAACATGGCATGAAGGGCGCCCTGAACACTCGACCCCCAAGCTCTGTACATATATGTATAAAAAAAAAATATATATATATACTGTGGTTGTAGCAATTACGGAGAGTACCCCAGGGCCGCCCATCATTACATTAGGACAGACAGCCACTCCACTCGCTACAAAACATGTTCCCCTTCATTTATGCATTAGGAAAAAAATACATATAATAGTCTTGATAAATTGGGCAAATATCATGGCCATAACTCTGAAGAGGGAGTTGATAAAAACATTTAATACAGGGAACGTTTAACTTATGGTTATTGACTCTCAGGTAGCTAGTCCTCGGGGTCACATTAAATGGGTCCTCGGCTTTATATTTCACGACATATTAACTAAGGCTTTAATGTTGCATTTGTTGCACACATTCGGGAACCACAACAATTACAGCTTTCATACTTGATGAAGAGCCAGTCCCTTGGCATTAACAGTCCGCTTGGAAAGAAAAAAGCACCACTAACCATGACATTTACAGCTAAAAATATAAGGGTATATCGCTGGAAAACATGTTAACACTCTTACAACACACGAGAGCCTTCATAAAATGAACACGTATGACTATGAACAGACTTCATACCATTAACGGTGCTTATATGTTGTACTTACACTAATCGGCAGTAATTTTGCTCGCGCGCACGCACACGCGCATAAGCAAACAAAACACACACACACACACACACATACAAACCTTCTCAATTATAAATAGGATAAACAGAATAAGGTACATTAAACAACTGACATATACCAATACATTAGGGCCCTAAGGTTAAGCTGGACCTGTACACTGAATTATTGATGACCACAGGAGCCGTACCCTGTACCTCAGTCTCATAACGTGTCTAACTCACAGTAACGTAAAAATATATGACACCAATAATACCGAGGAAAAATGTCATGGACCAAAAAGGCTCCTCCTAATTCAAACGTAAACAAGGAAGCCATTACGGTGGCAGGATCCAGAGCAAACAGAGGGGAGAGAGATTATGGCAGCACGAGTGAGATAGAACGCCACAGCTGGATAGATAAACCATTATATATGAACGCACACCTTTAAGAATTGCTAGAAAGTCGAGTAAAGAGTACAGTACACTCGTGATACGTAATCCCTGACCAGAGACGAACGGCAGGTACTGTACCACACAAACCCTGTATTCGAACTCAGCCTCTATATGTGTACTGGGTGGGGAAATGAACAATACCAGGCGTTTCGAAGCTTTCTGCTCTTCACACTCCGGTCAGAAATTATGTATCACGAGTGTACATACATCTGATATCAAATAAAACAATACTAGAAGTAGCCTAAAGTCGAACAATGGCTCAAAAAATGGTGCGAATTTATAGTTGTCAGTCTATAAAATTGGTTCATAAGATTCAGCCTCATGGCTCACCAGATGCAGCACTTATGACCGTGAATTTTTTTTTATTTTTTTATTTTTTTTTTTTAACCTCTTGAGAGGCCCCGAGATTATTGGGTGTCGCACTAGATAAGACAGTGCAGCTTCGTGGTGATGTTGATACCGTAGCTTCTCTTCTGCCCCACTAGATGACGACACCTTATCTATGCACGTTACTATCAGGAGAGAAGCTACACCGTCACTTGGAATATGGTCGGGCATCTTCTATGTTGTAAGTTGACGATGATGTAAGGGGTATTTTCTTGACATGTAGCCAGGATAATTGACGAACACCTGGACCCAGTTCACCTTTGAAAAATCCCTCACGTTTCTCGTGGACTCGAACTCGGGCCCTTGCCATTCGCAGTCCGTCTCTTTATCCACTCTGCCACCGCCTGTAGATATATATTCCGTGTATTTTATCTATATATTCAAATAGATGAGAAAAAGAGGGAAGGAGGACTTGAGGATACAACTGTAGAGAGAGAGAGAGAGAGAGAGAGAGAGAGAGAGAGAGAGAGAGAGAGAGAGAGAGAGAGAGAGAGAGAAACACACATAGGCTACACACACACAAACCTAAGCACAAATCATGCACACAAAACACACACACATTTCCTCATACATGCACACCCAGCAACACACCTTTCATAACGGCAAATCCCCTGGAAGCCGACCTAAAGGGGTTATATGACCACTGGGTTCTGCTCCAGCTTAAAGACATGCATACAAACACGTCCACAAACAAATATACGACACAAACAAAAACTAAGAAAGAACCTTCCTTGAAAAAAAAATATTTAAAAGATTTATAATATTACTACTAATAATATTACTACTAGTACTACTGCTACTACTACTACTACTACTACTACTACTACTACTACTACAACAACTACTACTACTACTACTAATAAAAATAATTAAAACATTACTACTACTACTACTACTACTAATAATAATAATAATAATAATAATAATCCCGTTTCTTAATAACATGGACGAACCACATACTCTTTTTCCACTCTCCTAATACAGAAAAGGGACCAGAGTTCAGACACCTACAATATATACACAGTAAGTTACGGGCCTCCATCAGCATGAGTTTCGTACACCCTTTTGTCCACTTTCCCGGCACAGGAGGGATGTCGACCCCCGGGCACTTTATGATCCGTCACAAATGGGAAACATTCATTCATCCTTTCTATCTCCCTTGACCCAGAAATAAACGACTGTACAGAAACACGTGATTCTTGCAGCTCTAGCATATTTTCACACACACATACACACACACACGCGCGCATGCACGATGTATAGCCTACTCACATACATAATTATACGTACACATATTCACACCTATACACACACACACACACGTACACACACATCCGCTCTCACATACATACATACAGTACAAGTTACACAGACATACCCGCACGCACACAGTCATACCCGCACGCACCCAGACATACCCGCACGCACACAGACATACCCGCACGCACCCAGACATACCCGCACGCACACACTCATACACGCACATATAAATTCACATAGCCCAAAATAAACAGGCACTCCCTCCAACACACATATACGGCAACCCCAGTCGATACACTATGCTTGACAAATAACTTCCTTCCCTCTAACCCCCTACAAAAGAGATGGGGAGGGGTGCAAGTTCTAGTAACTGGGAATGGCTCTCATTTGACACGGTTCAGAGAGCGAATACAGACACAACATTTATTTATTTATTTATTCTATTTTTATTTTTTCGTATGGTCAAACACACTTTACTATGCTGTACAATCAATATTTTCAACACTAACTGCGAGTGAATTTGATTGTGATGATGGTGAGAAATATAATACTAAATAAAACTATCAAGTGGAAATATTCATAAGCTTTTCTAACGCTTCAGTTCACGAGACAGAGAAGCTTACTAACGATACAAAATTGCTTCATGACTTGGCAGATGTGTGGACAGTTCTTTTGTTGGCGGCTGTACACTACTGCATAACATCAGCGTGGAATTTCACAGTCAAACAACATGGCGCTTTCCAGTCAACAAAATACGCCCCTGAAAATAATCCTGCATTCATATCATGGAGTGAATTACCTGGCTACCATTCTGAGAGCCATCGGGGATAGTGCTGAATATATACACGGGTAACATGTAAATATCACAGCCATCAGCCTTTATACGGAGGAGGGCAGGGGAAGTGTTGGCTCCGAGGATTAGTCTAATGGATTATTGAAGTGCAAAAGAATGGATAGACGTGAATGTACATAAACACACACACACGTGCACGAAATACAAACACACACACGTTCACGAAATACAAACACACACACGTGCACGAAAACACAAACACACACACGTACACGAAAACACCCCCCCCCCCTCACACACACACACACGAAACACAAACACACACACACACACACTCAACCTCTCCATACAAATCCCCCCATCCCCTCGCCCCACACACATACACACGCGCGCCTCTTCACCATTTCTTTCCCTCTAACCGTACACAACCTACACAATGCCTTCCAATATGTTGACCATTCACCCAAACACACATTGACATCTACACCCCTCTCTCTCTCCCTCCCCTTCCCTGATAATGTCCCTCCTTTTCCAGGTCCCTATTTTCTTCTCTCCCTCCATCACCATTGTTTTTCTTTCTCTCTTCTCTGTCTGTCAGTCTCAAAATGCATCTATCTATCCATCCATCCTACTACATATCAACCTACCTCTCTAATTGTCTATCTCTATATCAATCTATCTACTTACCGATCTATCCATTTTTCTATCTCTCTTTCTATTTTACCCTCAAGGAATCACTCACTATGCTTCTCTCTCCCTCCCTCCCTTCCTCCTGTTTCACTCCGTCCCCATTCAGGTCAGTTTTCCTGCGGGGTCAAATATTTATTATAGTATGAAGAGATAATGCCAAGACCTTCACACTCCCTCCCATGGCGCCGTGTACAGGGTGAATGAGGGGCTGGAGAGGAGAGGGAAAACAGATATAAATTAAGATTGTGGTGAGTGAGTGTGCCTTGGGTGAGAGAGAGAGAGAGAGAGAGAGAGAGAGAGAGAGAGAGAGAGAGAGAGAGAGAGAGAGAGAGAGATGAAAGGCAGCAAGGTTGGAGGAATGAGATGGTAATGAGAAATTATAGAGAGAAATCAACACAGTATGGTGAGAGGCAGCTCGTCTTAGACAACCGAAATAGACACATTTTAACGAAAGGGATGAATGATAAAAAGAGGATTGGGTGAAATGAAGGAGAGGAGGAAAACAAGTGAACATTACATATACGGAAACGGGGATAAAAATATTGTATAGGGCGAGAGAGAGAGAGAGAGATCCGTCCAAACAAACAAACAAACAAACAAACAAACAGAGAGATAGGGGAAGAGACAAAGTATAAAGTAATGAGTATGTAGATGAGAGAGGGGGACACAGAAATGGAAAAGAGGACAGAAGTGCTGGGATAAAACTGCCACAGGGTGATGGAAGAGAGTGAGGAAGGGAGGGAGGGAGGGAGGCAAAGAATCACCAGATAAAGAAAACCGAAAAATTAGAGTAGCAAAATACAGGATGAGGTTTAGGTGATGAATGGAAGTAGATGGTTGTTATTTTTAGGTGGAGCGAAATGTAAAAACAAAGGTAGCAAGGAAAGTGTTACAGTACAAGAAAAAAAAATTGTCAAGATAAAACTATTAGAAATTCACTAGTACATGAAAAAAAAAAAAAAATGAAACAAGAGGAGTTGGAACCGCAATATGAGAAAAGATTTTGACGACAAGGAGAGGATTGCAGTTTTACTACGTGAAGCAGACAACCAGTGGTAGAAAATTCAGGATATGAATGGATAATTTTGTTTCCTCTTTTATATGAGCAGAAAAGAATCGATGTACAGTCGGCGGCAAAAGTCCTGTCGCCTCACCTGCTTCACCGAGGCTCGCGATGTTCATAGACTCGAGATTATTAGGTGCAGATAGCGTGCGTATTTCTCGAGTCCATGAACACTGTGTGTCTTGGTGAAGCAGGTGAGGCGACAGGACTTCTGCCGCCGACTGTACATCAATGAAACACGAGGGTGAAAGAAAAGTGTCAAGATAAGCAATTATAAATGTGCATCAACTAAACCCGTAACGAGAAAGAGAAAATTTTAGAGTAAAGAAATATCAGTGCAAAAATATCCAAAACAAAAGATAAAATTTCGAGGTAGGAAAAACACCTTCAACTATACTCAAAACTAAACAACTTCACCCCTTACCCCCTTCACCTTCCACACGTATTGTCAGAAGAGGAGTAAGGTGTAAAGTTGTCCTTTCTCGTGAACAACACCTGTTCTATAAAGTTGCTACTTTACCCAGTTTTTATTCCTTAAACTGACTACAGGTGACGATTTGCACATTTTACTCCCACTAGCAGCACATGATTCGAATAGCAAACGATGCATCCTTTTTACCCTAAGACAGTGTTCCGTAGTTACTATGGATAACGCCAAAATAATTACGTGAACAAAAACCCTCTAAACATGCATGACTCCAACACCAGGAGTGGGATGGTGAAGAAAGACCCCACTCGCCAGTGTTTATATTTGTGTTGAACCATGAAGGCCAGTGGACGTAAAAACACAACCTCACTGCAGCCATTCCAATAGTAAAATATGGGATCGCTTCATTTCCCTATCTCTATAACTGGCAGCACCGTACACAGGCTGCGTGACATATGAGCGTCCGTGTGTGTGTGTGTGTGTGTGTGTTTGCGTGGGTGTACGTGTAGGTGTGTATTCCGCAAACTGAGCCTCGGTTTCGGGGTAAATGCTTTGTTTGGTCAATAGCCAGAGGTGAAACATTTATCGGAGTATTATAAAAAAAAAAAGTGTTTCTGATCTGGATAAAGTATGTTACAGTCGGCAGTATAAGTTCGCTGCATTCCATCTGCAAAAGTATGAGCCTATAGTGATGTTGTAACACTACTGAAATGCAGAGATGACAGACACATTTCTCACATGGTATATCATAATTATATGTTGTTAGAATAGAAATTGGTTCAAAATGTAACTTATCTGGTCATATTAACATTATATAATACATGGTGGGATGGACTCGAACTTATGCTGCCGACAGTATGTACGGGGGTGGAAATGGAAATGCGGTCATAGAGGCGAGGGGGTAAGATGAATAAATTGTGAAGGAGTAAAGATAAAAAGGAGTTAGAATCTAAACATAAAGGGGTTGAGATGGATGGAAGCATGAACAATGAGTTTTGGATAAAGATATGTATGGGTGGCAAAGGTATAACAAAAAGAAACGATGAAATGAAATGCAAACTGAGAGTCATTCTGAAACAAGCAGACTAGGATGAATGTAAGACTAGGAGGAAAACGAAAGGAGAAAGAAAAGGATAATACAAAAAGAATGAAGAAGTATAGAATTATATAAATAAAGTGTTTATGTTTTCATGTTAACACTTACTTGGGAGGGAGGAGGGAGTTTCATCTATTCTATTTAAACATTTGTGAATATATATTACTGAAACATGTATGCTGTTCAAAATATCAAAGTGTATCATTGTATAATAATTAATAATACCGTAATTAATATTATACTTACACATCCTTTTCTCCGTAAAGAAAACTATTGTCGCTTTATTTCAGTTATAATGACCTGTATTAATTCAACAGTGTGTGTATTCTTCTAAAGTAACGTGTAGGTATAATGCTGCTGTATAAAATGTTCAACTACAGGTATTTGTAATAGTAAGGTAATATACTTCAATAAATTTATTCTATTCTCTCGTATATATATTTTTCTTTCATTTCCCTTGTGTCAACAAACACAGCATCCTTCTCTCGAGCAAGATTTCCCCTAACTACATACACCTTCCGTCTTAATATAGTAAAAACAAGGGAGCGGAAGCGACACTTGGCAGCTCTGTCCAGTAAACAGTGTTAAGGTACGGACCACTGAGTTTCCAGGCCGGGCTTCACGTCCAGGCGTTCAGACAGCAAAGGAACGGAGACACACCTAAATCTATTTACGATCAGTCTCTGCTTTCAAATCTATATTGGAGTCATAAACTTCTTATGCATTCTAAAGCCCCTTGTGGTTATCTGACTTCATCTTTGGGAGAAAAGATAATTTCATGCGACATTAAAATTCTCTAGCAGTCCAGATTATAACAACAAAAACGTAAGCAACTGTTTGGAGGCAAAATAAAATATGTTTCAACCCTTAGACGCCTGCTACCTGTATACTGTCTTCCATGTCGCTGCATTCTTTAATAATTCTCATGTAGTTGATAAGCATGACTACAAATCGTTTACACCAACTACTTCCCACATGCGACGTGGATAAGTTCGGGTTAGTTGTGCGTCATATCTAATGTTGTGCCATGGCGCTTTTAATCTTCTGTTACCTTATATTTATTTACGAGATCCATAATATCTGCGAATTGGTGGGTAATGTTTCCCTCAAACTATGACATAAAACAAACGACTTCAACATTAGTACAATTTTGTCGACAATACCACATGCACCATACACTGTTTCGAAATGTAAGGCGTTCGGTCGCATCATTCGGCCTCGAAAAAGAAGGGGAAAAATTCCGGATTCCTTTGAAAGTTTGAATGATTTGAGTGTATGAAAATTATTATGATGAGCCTGTGAATCGCCTCTTGTGTGAAAATTAATTATGTGTGAGCAAAAGGTGTTAAGAAAGTGTATGTGTGTAGAAAGAGTATTTGTGCTATGTATACACAAGGAACTACATTATTGTTAGACTGTTCCTACCTTTGTGTATGTTAGTGTTGTGGAATGCATGGTAATGTGTTAATATGGTGCACTGTATTTGTTAACCAAGCTAGAGGAGATGTGCCCATTTTTTCCTCATACAGGATACTACTTGGTTGTAATGCTTCCCTTGTAATTGGAAAACGGAGAGGTATACAGGTCATGAGAGAGAGAGAGAGAGAGAGAGAGAGAGAGAGAGAGAGAGAGAGAGAGAGAATGTATATCTGTGGCTGTGCTGGTGTGTTGTGTTTGTTTGTGTGTGTTTATGCAGCACGGGTTTTACATAGTCTTATCTTCATTGTTGTCGGCATGCAAACACGCATCTGGTCCGCATAAAGCCATTTATCTGCTTGGATAGAAGGACTTAAATTTGTTTGCAACTGACTGCATGCAACGTCACTCCAATAAGTGTCTTTCTACCTAATGTCTAGAAGGATGACAAAATAGAACGGTAGAATAAATCAACTTAAGGCATCACACAAAATGGTTGTCAGTTGTTGTTGTGCAAGAAGAGAAATTGTCGATATCAGAAAGGATCGATATGATAGAGGTCCTTAAGAAGCACGACTCTACATCATCTTTAATACAAAGGAATTATATTGGTTAACGTGGACTCCCATTGAAGTAGTCACAATTTTAATAAACTGTATATCTGCACCTGTGATATTCCAGGATACAGAAACAAGGTTGTACCGCACAATGTGTGTCATGTGACGAGTTTTATGTCAAGGATAAATTCATATTTCAAATTTTATATATGTAAATTCACATACACACACACACATATGTATATATATATATATATATATATATATATATATATATATATATATATATATATATATATATATATATATATATATATATATATATAGGCTATATATATATAGGCTATATATATATATAGGCTATATATATATATAGGCTATATATATATATAGGCTATATATATATATATATATATATATATATATATATATATATATATATATATATATATATATATATATATATATATATATATATATATATATATATATATATATATATATATATATATATATATATATATTTATTTATTTGTGTGTGCATGTTTATGGTGCAACATTACAAGGCTTATTACTAACTCTATCTGTAAATCCGTGGCTGTGCTTTGCTTTACTTGTTTAATTAAGGGAGCGTTGGAATATGGAATATATGTGTGTGATGTTGGTTTGCTAAAATGTTGCCAGAAGTTACGTCGCTGTGCATGGACTTTTCATGAGTGTGCATAATGTGGATACACGTCGCGTTTACATGTGCCATGGAAACACGCGCTGTGTCAGGATGTATGTGCTTGAATTTATTTGTGTGTATTGTATATTTGTGATGCCCCTTCTGTCAACCTATTTAGGCCTATGCTTGCTGCGGGTATGCTTGGATGCTTTCTGTGTTTTGCCTGCATGCGAACGTTTGGCTGAGGATTGTAAAATATTTATGAACAATCCCCACAGGCAAACAAGGAAAGAAAGTTGGACGAAATAGGAGAGAAATCTGGCATAGAAAATCTTATAAGAGATGGGAAGTAAAGTCCAGGAAATTGAAGGAGGACAGAAGAGAGCAGAGAAGAGATGGGACTGCTGGAGAACGAAAACTGTGAAGGACGAAACATATGATTACATTCCCATCACATACAGTATATTTACAGCATAAATGTCAACTGGTCAAGCAGATAATTATGTACAGTATGGTATTTCCACGACAGATGTCAAACCTTACTAATGTAACCCTTACTGGATGCAATGCTTGACACGAATGTATGTACATAAATAATAGTGTTCCAGTGACTGGGTAGCTCCCTTCCAGGACACAATGTAATATATGCGTTTCAGAAAGTTATACGAAGATCATAATGTGAAAAATTCATTCTTTGGGCATTACTGGTCAAAAGTTCAAAGCGTCGTTTGGATGCTTATACTCCTCTTCCCATTGATATTCTGCTTAAAAAGAGAGAGAGAAAAAAAAACGGAAAAGGGGTAAAAGAGCACACTACCCACATAAAATACATTCCACTTTCAGATAACATATTGGATATGAAGTGATTCTCAACATAGCCACCGAGGTGTGCATCACCACAACGACACAGTCACACTATTCCAACAAAAGCTGCAGAAAGGCAATATAACACAAAAAATATAGCAATAACCGTAAGAGAAGAAATATAACCAGAAGGAGAGAAATGAAAGTGAAGGTGGAACGAAGATGGAGAGTGGTGGACGTGCTTGGACTTAAATATAAAGATCCCAAAAGAATGAAAAAAAGAGATGAAAGACGGAGAAGGGATGAATGCAAGAGAAAGAAGGAGTGAAGAGGAGATAGCATCCCCATGGTGTGTTTGTGCATGATTTTGTGTGTGTGTGTGTGTGTGTGTGTGGCTGGAATCTGGAGGCGCGTGTGAGAGACTGAATGTGTTTGTGTGAGACAAACACTCACAGGCATACACACACAAAAACTCACAAACACACATACATAAACACACTTGTACACCCACAAAGGCACACACACACACACACATACACACACATATGAAAAATTTATATTTTCCTCTTTCTCTGCGAGTGTTACCGTAGATTATTTTCCATGCGTGTGTGTTCCGTGCGTGCATGTATGTGCGTGTATGACTGTTTGGCTGTGCATGTAGGTACTGATGTTTTAACTGTGGTTGCATGTGTAAGAAAATATATGTACGTACGTGTGTGTGTGTGTGTGTGTGTGTATGTGTGTATGAAAGTGCCTGTGAGTGTTTGTGTGTATTTTAGAGAAAGAGCGAGAAAGTAAAAGTGGTGGTGAGCGTGTTCCATATCTGGAGTAACAATCCCTGCCATGTCCCACCTCTTGTGCCTGCCTGACAGAGCCTACGTGTACAAGTTGGTGTTTGTTTACACACGTCTGCAAGGAGTGTAAAACTGTGTACTGTATATCCTCATGCCTATATTATCTGTGAGAGTAGGAGTGTGGCTTTATTTGCAGTTGCCATCAGAACGTCTCTCATATCAGACTGTGTAGTATTGTATGAAATATCCAAGTACTTTGCGTGGATGTACGGTATATGACTCGTATTGTTTTAATTAATTATTGTCTGTATATTGCTACCATCCTCTGTGTTAGCGTGATTGGTTGTTTGCAATGAAGCTCTCGCCAAATACGTAAAAGATTAAAAGGCTAAAATTGTGCATTCACCTGTACTTCCTCTATTCTGCATATTGGGTTTCTTATTTCTCGATATGTTTGGCCCAGTAATGAAGAGTATTGTTTACATCACTCCTCTACTGACAGACTTGATCATGAAGGTATCATTTAAGGCAACATTTTATTCACTGGGTACTTAGGCAGCTCTTCATGTTATCTGACTCCCTTCAATATTATATGAATGGGCTCCAATTTACATTATTTGACAAGTATGAGTGTCTTAAGAATACGTAAGTAGGTTCAAACCGGTGGTTGTTTGGACGTAATTCTAAGGGGAGAACTTCTTTTTGGTAAACTGGAGGGCTAGTGATTCCTCCAAACTTACCCAGGCAACATATCACCTCAATGATACTAATAGGGGATCTGTTTCGTGATCTATTTTGGAAGATTCATATCCCTCCAATTTACCAAAAAAGAGGTGCTCTCCTTAAGGTCCTCTAGATAGTGTACTGACAACTGTGTAAATGTTAACAAGTCATAGTCTGCGTGTGGCTGTATTTGGTCTAAGTCAGGTGAAGGGTCTACCTGTGGTGTGTCCATGACTGTACCTGTGCGCTTGCAAAATTGCTTCTTTTTTTTTTTTTTTTAGCACGCGGGTTGTGCTTGTAACCGCGTGCATGCTTATCTACCTACCTGCTCTTGCGTGTGTGTGAGTGTATGACCGACTAACAGAGTGGGATGCCAGTTACATGTTGGCAGAAAGTGAAGGCGAGGGAGAGTTGATTAGTTGCAACTGTGTGTTGTCGACATCCCGATATTAACAAAGTCGCTGTGTTTACTCGTACAGACCAAAACTCTACAGAGGAAGAGCAATATTGCTGTCCATCACTGTACTGTCCGTTAGTTCCCTCAGGTCCCTGTCTACTGATATTATTATTCATAAATGTGTTCCATATGTGAACTCCGATATACAGAAATATAACGATAGTTCAGGTGATATATATATATATATATATATCGGGGAAGTAAATCATATCACATTTCTAAGATAGCTTACTTCGTTGTTCATTTCCGTATAGGCCTTCCCCCGAAGGCACTATCGTATTGTATGTACAGTCATGGTCAAAAGTCCTGCAACCTGGTGAATGAAAGCGAGCTATTTGAGTGAATCTTATGCATTAGTATTGCAAAGACTAACAGCTATTGATTCGGATAATTTTTCGATGCCATCTCATTGGAAGATGTTGCAGGACTTTTGACCATGACTGTACAGTTGCCCAACGTTCCGCCTGGGGCACCACGCTGAGAGAGGTGGGGTAACGGTGATGGCAACAGTGTTTATGTTTGTTCCTGTGTTCATGCTTGGCAAGAGTTCGGATCATCAACACTTTTCTTGTGAAGTGAACCTCGGCTACAGCCTGAGTTCATCCCATCGATGGCAGGGTAATATGGAGTTGGGTGCAGCTTGACAACTTGGGAAATATGACTGTCTCTGTTAATGACCATCTGAATAATAAAATTAAAGAGTTTCGAGTTAATTACACATTTTTTTATTAGTTTACGAGGGTAAAAGTAATGAAATAAAGCGATATCGGCAATAAAACATGAGGTGGTCAGTATGGCTGAAGGTACTACACTGGACTTCCTAATTTGTGTCTAGGTGGGGAGAAAATGTTTCAGGAGTAAATGACTCTCCCATTGGCTTACCCACCTGCATCAATATGGTCGCACAGAAAATTATTGTTGTGTGTCACAGGTCACACTGATCAAAACCAAAAATTATATGACTATATTCATAAATTAGAAAACATACTGTATTGTAGTCGAATTTTTTTTTTTAAGCTGGTGGTCTCGTTTCGTAGATGTGACACCTGCGCTGAGCAAGCTTGTTTGATCTCACACACTAGTTCCCCCATGATATACAAAATATCATACGACTTCATCGTCATACTTACTTGAAAATAATTACAAAGAGCAATTACAACTTCTATTCTAAGTTTCACAAATGCAGACCAGCAATTGTGAGAATTGTAAGACTTAGGACAATTAGAACAATCAACACAATTGCGTAGTTGCCACATTTACGATACGAGGCCGTCAGTTGAAAAAAAAGAAAAAAAAAGATGACTTCATGAATATGTTGTACCCTGTCACCACCAACCATTTTCGATCTCCAATATCTCCATTTCATATTTTTTTTAATTAGTTTGAATTTATATCCGCCGACGAGTTATCCTACAAGGATATTTGAAATTCATTATCTAAATCTGTTAAGATTCATGACTTTCCATAGTCTAGTGTTGTACTGATTAATGACTTGCCTTATTTAATCATATCCCGGATCACGAATGGTATTTCGTTAGGTTTAACAGAGACGGTCCAAGACAGGCGAAATGTTAAAAGATCAGTCAAATACCGGTGTCTATATTTATATGCAAAAATTAATAATGTAACTTATACCGTTTATAATGTCAAGTTATAACCCCGTCATTTATCGGATGAACTGAGGCTGTAGCTGAGGTTTACTACAGAAGAAGAGTGTTAATGATCCCAACTTTCGTCGAGCATGTCCACACGAACAAACATAATTTTATACACTGTTCCCAGCCACGTTACTCACCTCTCGCAGCGGGGTGGCCCAGGTGGAACGATGGGCAACTGTACGCCTCTTGTTCCTTCAGTTCCTTCTCCAATGGGCTAAGAGGAGAGCTTTTCTGTATTTCGTTTCCTCCATTCTCGGTAAGAAATAATTACGTCCTGCGATTTAACAGTGTCACCATCACAGCTGCTACATCAACTGACACTACTACCACCATCACCAGTACCACATTGACACTACTACCATCATCACCAGTACCACATTGACACTACTACCACCATCACCAGTACCACATTGACACTACTACCACCATCACCAGTACCACATTGACACTACTACCACCATCACCAGTACCACATTGACACTACTACCACCATCACCAGTACCAAATCGACAACACCTACCACTATCACCATGCATTACCACACTGACACTTCTGACATCACCACCACTTGAATACACGAGTGACACCAACACCACTAACACCACCACCACCACCACCACCACCAATATTGCCATTCCTGACTACACACACTAATACCACACCAGTCCCTTTAGAACTTTAGGTCATCAATATCACTCGCAGGAATTACTCTATCACTCCGACCCCTACCATCACTATACTCACCACTACTCTATCACTCCGACCCCTACTATTTCTATGCTCACCATTACTCTATCACTCCGACCCCTACTATTTCTATGCTCACCACTACTCCATCCCTCAGACCCCTACTATTTCTATGCTCACCACTACTCCATCACTCCGACACCTACAATTACTATCACACTCCGACCCCTACTATTTCTATGCTCACCACTACTCCAATCCTCAGACCCCTACTATTACTATGCTCACCACTACTCTATCACTCCGACCACTACCATCACTATGCTCACCACAACTATATCACTACTACCACCATCACTAAGTGCACTACTACAATATTATTTTTGCTACCATCATTAACCTCACCACTATCAGCGTCACTACAAACATTTCCCATGTGCCATAATATCTCCTGACAACACCACTATTACCATCATTCCTGACACCAAGTGAACGTTCACCACCACCATCAGTTTTGCTGTCACCACAATCACCACTACCACCACCACCATCACTACCACTACCACTACTACCACCACCACCATCACTACCACTACCACTACCACTATTTCCATTACCACGATTATCACTATACCATTATCACTCCTGCCACCACTGCTACTACCACCACCACCACCACCATCAACCCCATCACTTGCACATCATCACCACCACCACCACCACCATCAACCCCATCACTTGCACATCATCACCATCACCACCACCACCACCACCACCACCACCACCACTTGCACATCATCACCTCACCTTCCCTGTCACCACCAACGCCGTGTACATCGCCATTACAAGCCCGGCCGGTCAGTAGTATTGGGTTTGAGTTCCATTTTAATTGTGGTTCCTGTGTGATTGGTCTGATCAAACGGGCCATCAGTAAAGAACGGCTTCAAGTGGCCGCCGAATTACCACCACCACCACCACAATTATATGGAACTGCATTTTAATAGACACACACACACAGACACATACACAGACAGACACAGACATAGACACAGACATAGACACACACACACACACACACACACACATGCAAAAACACAAACATACACATGCTTCCACACAAACAAATGCATCCAAAGTATACACAAAGTATACATCAATCCACACACATGCGCTCGTGCATACTGTACACTACTTTCGAAATACACATATACTCCAACAAATACATATACACTATAGTATTCATGTAAAAGCAAAAATAAAAACAACCAATGCATGATATTTGAGGGGAGTGTGTCGGTGTGAGGGGCGAGTCGATAACCAAACCAAACCATTCCACGTTATCACCATCAACAATAATAACAACAATACAGTCATATGTGTCTAGTCCATGGGGAACTATACAGGAAAGCAGTAGTACAATCATCTAGAATGTATTACCCATATTCCTAGTTTTTCTATATGTGTACATTGCGCATACTATCATTGCGACCTACATATTCTTTCTGACATCGTGTTAAAGTG
The DNA here is from genome assembly GCA_033782935.1 of Petrolisthes cinctipes. Classification (NCBI taxonomy): domain Eukaryota; kingdom Metazoa; phylum Arthropoda; class Malacostraca; order Decapoda; family Porcellanidae; genus Petrolisthes; species Petrolisthes cinctipes. The sequence goes on along the minus strand of JAWQEG010002902.1, from coordinate 42,736 downwards.
TACTAAACCTACCGTACTATTACTATATGTTTGTTTTAAGACTTGCTATCATAACCAATAACACGCCCAAGTTTAGCAAAAATCTCTGATCCTGTGTTAGATTTAATTAAGGGACCCCGTGATGCAGTCAGATAATTGGAGATTAGTGAGTCCTTCATATATTGTCACGAACACCACCTATATTGAAGGAGCTTGTTTCGTGGCATTGTCAGGAGGAATCAGAAGCCACCAGGTCTCATACACGATCACAGGGTCTTTAAGTTTTTCCAGTCGCGAAGCAGTAGATCGAATAACTTGAAGCATTATTTCCTCTAACACATTACAGTCACTATTAACCTCCTCAGCAACTCTTTTTTGTCCTCATCATAATGTCTGGCACCCAAACTATTACCCTTATTTCCAGCTCCTTAATTACCACCGACACAGCCACCACCACTGCTATACCACCATCACCACCACCACCACCACCACCACCACTACCGACATTTTTCCCAAGTTTAATCCATATGTTTATGTTTTTCTTACCTACTTCCTTATGCTTTCTTCCTCTTTCTTGAGAACACCACTACTGTCTGGACAAACTTGCAATGGTTGGTACACCTTTAGGGGTCTCGATTTTACAGTAAGGTTAAGAAGGAAAGAGTGATGTAAGTAGCGACTAGAAAACAGCCAACAATAAAACCACCACACATTATTATCAACCCTTCTATGACACTGAAATGGACAATGTTGCTTGGGATCACTTCAAACTCTACCTACTTGTACACCCACTCCCCCATCCTTGCCAACGTGATCTATATTACGGTACCTTCATCAGAGGTGCCATAAAGAGGGCCAATACCACCATCATCGTACACATCACTTACACTACGGACATGAGCACTGCCATAACCCTTACCACTATACTGTCATCACCATGTATCACCGATGCCACTATCATAACAAGCCCCTCTCCGCCCTCATGGTCACTCCCTCTCCCTTTTTGCTTCCCTCCCACTCCTCCTGCTTTCCCATCCGTCCCCCCCGTGTCCACTCTTATTCACATATCATTCACTTTCTCCCTACTCCCTCCAACCATCTCCTACTCGCCTTCCCCACTAACAGTTCAAACTTCTTACTGCCCTAATTATTCCTGCTAATATCACACATTTACCTGCCATCATGCTCCTTCCTGATCCAATCTACCTTACCTTCTTTTTCCTATCTCTTACACCCTCATATACCCCACGTCTACCTTCTCCTACCTTTTCCTATTGACCACGTTGTCGCTCATTCTACCCTTTCCTATAAAATCTTCCGTCACTAACCATGCACCGTTTCCTATAACCACCCCCTCCCACTCCATTCCCTGTCCTCGCCCAATCACTGTAGCACTTCCACACCTCCCACCCCACCCCACCCATCCCTTCCTTTAGCGTAACGATTCCCCGACACGCCAAAGTTCAAATGTGCCTCCGCTTCAGGCCCGGACGATCACAGGACCCACAGTGTCATGGGGAGCTGGGAGGACGGTGGGGATGTAGTGTGAGACAGGGGGCGTGGGTGTCGCTAAACCTGCATGCACCTACCAACAACAAGAGCATAACACGAGAAGAATGAAAATGCAATACCGTCGCCTTAATTAAGTCTCCTCACCACCTCCCTCTCTACTAACACCATCATCTCCACTAACTACTGCATGCCAGAACTAGCATCTATCTCTTCACCATTAATTATCCTGAGCACCAACCTCACCACAACCACGAGAAGCAACACCACCAAGCCTTCACCGTCATCCCTATATATATCAAACCACAACCACTTTCAACGTCACCCCAAACAACTACTGTCCTTACCACCATTACCACCACCATTAGCCTACCACCACCACCATTACCACCACAACCACCACCATCATCATCATCATCATCATCATCATCCTTACCACCAACCTGACCATAACCACCAGCTCATAACCAAAGCCAAACACACGTACTAATGGCAGGTACAATGACAGAAGTTAGCGGAGTTACTTTCTCTCCGCCTGCGCTATGGGGCGGAGGGAAGTGGAAAGCGCACGAGGGGAAGGGGACAACAGGAGAAAGGGTAAACGAAGGAAAGAGGAAAAGATGGAAAGGAGGAGGGGAGGATGAGAGATAGGGAAGGGGAGTGAGGGGAAGGGATGGGAAGGCGAGTTGAGAAGAAGGGAAAGACAGATGAAAGGAATTTAGAGAGGAAGGGAGAATAGAAATGAGGAAGTGAGAAAAAAGATGAGAGGAATTAAATGTGTATAGAAGACAAATAGGAAAGACGAATGAGAGATTAAAGTGATGAATGGGAAAAGGAAATAGACTGATAGGGAGTGAGAAGGAAAGACGAGAGGAAGGGACACAGAAGGGAAGAGAAAAGGGGAAGGAGAAGAGGGGAAGAGAAAAGGGGAAGGAGAAGCGGGGAAGGGAAAATGGGAGAACGACCAGGGATTTTTACTCACTACCACACGAATAAAAACCACATAAAGAGACACAGGGGCGAGAGAGGGTGTGACAGATATATAAATAAATTGAGGAAGATAAAATGAAATAAAACACGAGACAAACAGGACAGACAGAGAGGCAGAGAGACAGAGGCAGATTAAGAGAACGAAAAAGATACAGCAACACAGAGGTTAAGTAAGAGGGAATGAGAGAGAGATTAAAAGAAGGAAAAACAGAGAAAAAGGCCAGTGAGAGAGACTAGGTACAGTACGGGAAAAGGAGGGGGAGAGGGGACAGGGGGGGGGGGAGGGGGAGTACAACATGCATATACCTAACAAAAGCAGTCCGGTAGACATGACCAGCACTGACAGCAAAACAGGGAAATATTTACCCTGGACAACACCCTCCGAAATTGGCACTGGCAGTATCAAAATGAAATACAATGCTGGTGGTGTGAGAGTATCAGACAAGCTCGGTAGCAACATGATTCACTTTTTTATTAAAACGCATAATATATCCCTTTCACAGCTGCAGTGTGCTCTGCCGAGATAATACGCTTTGTGTGTGTGTGTGTGTGTGTGTGTGTGTGTGTGTGTGTGTGTGTGTGTCCCGACCCTGCACATCGGTTTTGTGTACGTATCGAAGTCTGGGTCATCGCCACACGTGCATATTATCCCTCACACACACACACACCACACACACACACACACACACACACACACACACACACACACACACACACACACACACACACACACACTGGTACTGATTCGTATAAACATTACAACTTTAGAAATGGCAGCCAGGTGCAGATGGAGAAACACGAGGTTGGGATACCATTGATATCTTCCTGGGTTTATATGAACTCCCAAATACGATGGTGATTGGGAAGACTGGGATCCGATTCCTTCAAAACAATGCTGTTGGTGCAATAAGATGAATGTGTGTCGTCTCCTCTTTCCTTTTCCACTTTGTCAGGAGGGATACATGGGAACTCCATTAGAAATGTGCAGGAACTATTATCGACAATGAATATTATTAAAATCGTGCAGAAATAAAAGGAACGTGTGCCTTATGGATGGGTGAAATATGGTGTGCTTTCCTATATTTCTGTTGTTCTTTGCCTTGACACATTGATATACTTGAGTTTAGCATGTTGGAGTTCATTGCAATCGGTGGTGTTTATCAGGCATTAGTCGCAAATATGATCAGGGTTCATATCCGTCGATGAAAAGGATATATATATATATTTTTTTTTTTTTACAGTACAGCTTTACCACACCGCCATGATGAACCAACTACAGAGAGGGGAGGTGCCAACTCTTGATAGAAAGTGATGAATTCAAGGGTTTCGGTGCCAGTGAAATACGAGTAGCGAAAACAATACTCCATGAAAAAATGAACGTGATGTTTACTTTATATATATGCCTGATTCTCCTATTACAAAAAAAAAAAAAAAATAATAATAATAATAATAACATAAAAAAAACTCGAACACACGTCTATAATAATTACTCCTTGTTGTGGCCACATAATTGCAACATTAAATAGAGTCCCACCTTCAAGACAGGCAAGACCCTTTTTTTTTCTTGGACTGTACATAAATAAGTAGTAAGGATCAGGTTCATTATGAGAGGGTCACAGCACGCCACACACAGCACAGTAAACGCTCATCACCTCATTTGCCGTCATTTTCCTCATTACACCGAATATACCACACGTGCTCCATTTATGTCAGCAAATTTGCCACGCTTCCAGCATTTAGTAATCTTTCCGCATTTACCTCGCTTAAAAGAGGAGGACCTCGTTTGGGGAAATTGGAGGGCTTTATGATTCCTCTAAATTATGCTGGGGAAACTGACGACTCCCCTGTTAGTAATAGATAGATATCTGTGTTTAGTGCTATAATTTGGAGGGTTATTTAAACTGATTCCTTCAAAACATGCCACGAAACGAATAAGTTTTTTTCTATTGCAATCAGGTGGTTTATTTCCTGGCATAGTTGGAGGAATTACTATCCCAACAATTCACCTACAATAGAGTCTCCTCTTTAACACACTTCAACAACATTTAGCACTTACCTATATTTTCCACACTGTTCTCATTACCTCACCTCATTTACACCAGTGTTTGTGTGTATAAGAGTAGCGATAGGGTCACCCACACAGCCACGAACAATTATAACACAAGGACCTCAACTTTGTAATTATCCTTGACAGTCTCCGGGTGTGTGTGGTGTAGAGACGAGGAAGATAATACCGCTTTTACGAGACATTATCAGAATATTCCACGTTGTATACTTTTCAGTCCCTAAGTGTCGTATTTTGTGATAGCGATGGGGCGGGGGGCCTGGGGTAACGTTTGATAGCTATATAATCTTTCCTGAAGCCAGCTGTACTCCCCAATTAGGATTATATTATATTTATTTTGTTTATATGCCTTGAGTTATCACAGCATGCATCAAACACTCGCCCTCAAACATATTATGCACTCCACAGGGTTCTTATGTTACTTCGAATAGGCTTTCCATATACCGGTAGTTAATTCGTGATTGATGACATCCCAAAATAGAAAATCCCTAATAGTACATCTAATTGACAGTAAAGGTAATCGAATGTCCATCAAGGGTTACAAATCAGGCCTTATGATACAAAGCAACAACATATGAACATTAGACTGTCTCTTCATTCGAATAGAATAGAATAAAAATAGCTAACCAGGAACTACGAGTAGCTCATCAGTCTGTAAGATGTACAGTGTATAGGTCTCAGTGATTTTCAATGAGAACACATATTGACTCCCCTCAACCCACCAATAGAACTACTGTTATTGAAACACAAGAGGAAAGGAAATATATACAACCGTGACTATATGGAAACTGCAAACGGTCTCAAAGTAACACACACACATACACATCTGACTAACCCCCGGCAACCGGTCCCATATACCTAGCAAAATAAAACAGCAGGTCAATTACAGTAACGAGAGAGCCTTATGCAATTACGAGGACGACCTGCACACTACAGCTAACAAGATTTGGAAAGCATTACCCCAAAATCTGTAAAGGTACAGGGAGAGGATGGAGGGGCCTCGTTTTCCGACCAAGGATGTTCTCGCTCACACTCTCTCGTCTTAGCCTCTGCGTGTGGTGCGTTATGAAAATATACTTGCTATTATCGTCTGGTGTCAGTCTAAGCGTGTTCTGTAAAAATTAGAGTCGTTGTTTATGGGTAACTGAAGGGGATGTTAGTTTTTGAGTGACACGGATGCTTGTCTCTGAAAGAATCGTCTGAAGTTGAATGAATAATGAACGAATAATGCTGCATCATCGTTATTACTAAATGTGGGTTATTTTATCATGATCTGATTCAACCTCATCTAATCTACTCTATCCGAATGTACCGTCATCTAATCTTCATCTGACCAAACCCGACACAACATAACCTCGACCCTGTAGATGACATCCATTAAATCCTAACCTGACTTAACTAAACATAATACGATCTCAGTAGCCGTGGCCTCTCCTGCAAGAGTGTGTGAGTTCCCCGTACCCTGAGAGGCTTTGGGTTAACGGGAACAAGGCATACTTTAGAACCAGCAAGGGTGAGAGTGGGATCAAGGGAGGGCGTAATGCGTGCCGGAGACGTAACTCAGGAGGGGAGGGCATGCCGTCAGGGGATCAACCGGGCTTAGCACTGGGCCCTGGTGTGGTCAGGTAGGTAGACAGACAGACGGACAGACAGATAAATATATAGACAGATATAATTACCTGAACACAGACAGACAGACAGATAAATATATAGACAGATATAATTACCTGAACACAGACAGACAGACAGATAAATATATAGACAGATATAATTACCTGAACACAGACAGACAGACAGATAAATATATAGACAGATATAATTACCTGAACACAGACGGACAGACAGATAAATATATAGACAGATATAATTACCTGAACACAGACAGACAGACAGACAGACACAAAGATTAATTCATAGAGGTAGATAGATAGATGGATACAGACAGACAGACAGACAGACAGACATACAGACACAAAGATTAATTCATAGAGGTAGATAGATAGATGGATAGAGACAGACAGACAGACAGACAGACAGCTAAATACATAGAGGTAGATAGATAGATGGATACAGAAAGACAGATATACGGAGAGACAGGTAGATGCAAGAGTTAATCGGTACTTTCAGTCTTTTATATACACAACTGGTTTACAACTCAGGAAACACGATACCTTATTTCCAATCATATAGAAAACAACAAATGGTAAAGAGGCTGTGTGACAAGATGTGAGGACGGAGAGAGGATGGTTAAGTAGAGGCAAGTTGGTCAGGCAGGGAGAAATAGGGGTGAGGAACTTTGGATGGCTGAGGCTGAGACCGGCTGGAACTAGGTAAGGAAAGTTTGGTTAGTCAGGAGTCGGAGTGTGGAGGCAGCTGGTGTTACAGACTGAGTATAGAGACAGACAGACAGACAGACAGACGGAGGCAGGGTATGGTAGTCCGAGGCAGGGTGGAACAGGCTTTAGATAGACAAAGTTTAGTAAGTGTAACACATGGTTGGTACACGAAAGTTGAGAGGTGCGAGTCAGACATAGAGGAAATTGAACAACCCGATGTGACATGGCTAAGTAGGAGGAAAATAAGGTGTCAATGTCTAGGGAAGGCTATTTGTGGAAGGATAAGTCCTGTTACAGGTTAGATATAGAGTGTGTGAGGCATGTTGAGGTAAGCGGAGCAAGATGTAAACACTGACGTAGGGTGAGGAAGACTGGAACAAGTATAGATTGGGATGCGAGCCAAAAGCGGATGAGAGAGGCTGGAAGGAAATGAGTTAGGCCGAGGCAGGATACTACAGGCGGGTAGGGAAGAAATGAGAGAGGGGCCCAGGAAACAGGAAGAGGCAGTTATATATCTCGAATACCGGAGGACGATAGACGGCCAAAGGAGGTTGGAAAGTCAATGAAACAAGCTTCAAGGGATCCTGGGTGAAGCAAGGCGGGAGATCTGAGGTAGCAGACTGGAAGGCTGGGTAAAGTGGTGAAGTGAGCAAGTAATCTGGGTGAAACAAATTGGAAGTGTGAGTGGAGTGAGTTGGAAGGCCTGCTAAATTCTACTGGGATGCCGGGTGAGGAATCTGGTCAGAGCCAAACTAGACAAGACCGAGTGAGATAAAGTGAAGGTGGAGTAAATCAAACTTGGAGGAAGGACGAGGGAAAAAATGAAATTAAACCAGTAAAAATAAGAGCACGAGGAGTCAGCCGATCAGACTGGATAAGACAAAAGAATAAACTCTGTGTAGTTAGCTTTAAGAATAAGCCAAAGCAAACCGCGTTCCGAGTTGGGATAAAAAGAGGATAAACTAAAGTAAGCGGCGAAGGGTAGTGAAGTAAAATATAAAGAAGGATTATCCCACCAATAAGGATAAAAAATTCATTCAGGTAGTGAAGTTGGGAAAAAATTAATATGGAATAGATGAAAATAAGCACCACAAAGAATGAGGCAAGATATAAATCAGAATATGGTGAAGGTAAAATTAGACTAATAAGCCAAAAATTAGGTAGTATTAAACAAAGCATGTGGAAAAATGACAAGAAATATAATGAGAGAGATACCGCAAAGAAAATATATGAAAAATGACTGAAAAACATGACATGACGTGGAAAGGACCAAGACATAAGGCAGGATAAGGCTAAAAATGAGGCAGGCAGAATGAGGCAGACTAGAAAGGAGATGAAGCAAAAAGGAGTGAAAAGGATACTCCCCCTCCTCCTCTTCACACACACACACACACACACACACACATGAAAGGCTACCAAGAATCCTATTGACGCAACCTTCCAAAGAAGAAAATGAAAGTCAACACAATACCTGACGCACCAGAAAAAAAAAATAGTTGAGTAAATAAAAGAAGTGGCGCCAAAAGAGACAGAAAAAATGACAAAGATGATGATTTAAAAGATGATGAGCGAATATGAAGGGAGGGGTTTGTCATATTCAGCTCTTTGTGACGTCATAATTATTATCATACTGCATCGGTACGCGAAAGAATTATTTTAAATATATTTGTCTATTAATTCATTATCTACATAATTTTCTGAAAATGAAAACCGCTAGGATAAGAGCGGGGGGGAGAGAGGGAGGGAGGGGGGGGAGGGAGGGAGGGGTGCTTGGGAGGGAGGGAGGGTGCTAGGGAGGGAGGGGGGGGGGAGGGAGGAAGGTAGGTAGGGAGGGAGGGGGGAAGGGAGAAAGGTAGGGAGGGAGAAAGGGAGGGAGGAAGGTAGGGAGGGAGGGAGGGAGGGAGGAAGGTAGGTAGGGAGGGAGGCAGGGAGAGATCTAGGAAGGAGGGAGTAAGGGAGGGAGGGTAGGTGAGTGCTAGGAAGGAAGGGAAGGAGGGAGGGAAGGGAGGGAGGGAGGGAAAGAGGGAAGGGAGGGAGAGAGGTTGTAGGTGTGGAATGGATGGGGGGGGTGGGGGGAGAAGGGGGTCCTCGTCTTAACCCCCGGACGGACAATGTGGTTTTCCCTAATTAGTTGTCCTTCCTGGAAAACGACAAGAGCTTTCAGAGTTACATTGGTGTTTTTTTTTCTTCTTGGCAACTTTTCTTCTTCCGTCGTGCTAAAGTTGTGTGTGTGTGGCAAGCCAGAGTGGGGCAGAGAACACCAGGAGATAAGAGTTTTGTGTGTGTGTGTGTGTGTGTGTGTGTGTGTGTGTGTGTGTGTGTGTGTGTGTGTTGTGCTGTATTGCTTAGGTATATTGTGCTGTGTGTGTGTGTGTTGTATTGTGTGTGTGTGTGTGTGTGTGTTGCTTAGGTATATTGCGTGTGTATATTATATTGTACTGTGTGTGTTGTATTGTGTGTGTGTGTGTGTTGTGCTGTATTGCTTAGGTATATTGTGCTGTGTGTGTGTGTGTGTGTGTGTGTGTGTGTGTGTGTGTGTGTGTGTGTGTGTGTGTGTGTGTGTTGTGCTTTATTGCGTGTGTATATTATATTGTACTGTGTGTGTGTGTGTGTGTGTGTGTGTGTGTGTGTGTGTGTGTGTGTGTGTGTGTGTGTGTGTGTGTGTGTGTGTGTGTGTGTGTGTGTGTGTGTGTGTGTGAAGATAAGAAAATGGTGGGAGAAGTATAAATTGGGTAAGAAAGAACGGAGGAAGGTAGAGAAAGGAAGGGAGAGAAAGGAAGAGAGAACATAAAATAAGGAGGAGGGTTAGAAGCAGCTGAATAGAAAAGCTGAACAGAAGAAGGAGAAGAGAAAAGAAGCACTGACTAGAGGAAAGGAAAGGAGAAGAAAGAAACTGGGGTAAGAGAAGAGGAGGAGGAGGAGGAAGAGGAGAAGAAATGGGGGAGTGAGGGGAAAATTCAGGGAAGGGAGAAAGGCGAAGAAGAGAGTGAATGAGGGGACGAGGTGGAAATAGAGGGGAGAAGATAATATAGATAAGAAACTAAATGAAAAAGAGAAATTAGGAGAGAAGAGGAGAGAGAAGATTAGGAGAGGAGAGAGAAGAGTAGGAGAGGAGAGAGAAGAATAGGAGAGGAGAGAGAAGAGTAGGAGAGGAGAGGGAAGATTAGGAGAGGAGAGAGAAGATTAGGATAGGAGAGAGAAGATTAGGAGAGGAGAGAGAAGAGTAGGAGAGGAGAGAGAAGAGTAGGAGAGGAGAGAGAAGAGTAGGAGAGGAGAGAGAAGAGTAGGAGAGGAGAGAGAAGAGTAGGAGAGGAGAGAAAAGAGTAGAAGAGGAGAGAGAAGAGTGGAAGAGGAAAGGAGAAAGAAGGGTGGAAGAGGGAAGGAGAGAGAAGAGAAGGAAGGATAATGAGACGAAAGGGTAAACAAGAGAGGAACGAGGAGGAGGAGAGGAGAGTGGTGACAAGAGATGATCTGGAGAGAAGGGAAAGGGAAGGGCAACTGATGCATGGTATAGTAATGGAAGCGATTCGAGTTAACCTATACGGGAACATGAAAACTGAGTGGCAGGAGGGGGAAGGAAGCAACGTACAATGAAGGAGGTAAGTGGAGATGTATAGTGAGCAAGGGCAAGTATGGAAAGAAGAGAAGAGTAGAAAATATAAACGCAGATAAATAATACGAAAATAATATAATAATAGTGGGTGACATTTATAGGAGGCTGAAGATGAGGGGACATTAGAGGAGGTAAATAGAGAGGGTATATAGGAGAGGGGAGAGGGCGTCACAGGCATCCATCGAGGGGAGAGGAGGTAAAGGAGGGATATAAACAAAAGTGAATGAGGAGGGAGAAGAGGGGAACGGATGGATGGATGGATGACGAGCCCCAACTGACACTCATTGTACGAAATCGTGAATGAAACACTGTCAGGGAAATACAGTAGAGCATGGGAGGGAAGTAATTTATGAGGAAGTGGTTGAGTGAGAAAAATAATAATAATATAACTGGGTATAGAGATAATAGGCAAGCAAACGAGAGACAGAGATAGTTAGATAAATTGATAGACAGATATATAGTCAGGGGAATAGATAGTTAGATAAAGAGACAGACAGACAGACAGACAGACAGACAGACAGACAGACAGACAGACAGACAGACAGACAGACAGACAGACAGACAGACAGACAGACAGACAGACAGACAGACAGACAGACAGACAGACAGACAGACAGACAGACAGACAGACAGACAGACAGACAGACAGACAGACAGACAGACAGACAGACAGACAGACAGACAGATAGATAGATAGATAGATAGATAGATAGATAGATAGATAGATAGATAGATAGATAGATAGATAGATAGATAGATAGATAGATAGATAGATAGATAGATAGATATAGATATAGATAGATAGATATAGATATAGATAGACAGACAGACAGACAGACAGACAGATAGACAGACAGACAGACAGATACATAGATAGATAGATGGATAGATATCGATAGATAGATAGATAGATAGAGAAAGAGAGTAGAGTGTATCATTACTTAACATAAATTAGAGGACTATCTGTTGTCGGCAAACTAGAGGACTATTACCCTAATTCCTCCAAACTATACTAGAAGAACGGATCTCCTGTCCTCAGAGGAAATATATGTGTACTGTACTTCCTGGCAGAGTTGGTGGAATCAGTAGACCCCTCCCCTTCACCCTCAATCGATTATCCTCTTTAGATTGAAAAAAAAAAAAAAAAAAAAAAAAAAAAAAAAGCTCTGATATGACAAGGATATTTGGTGTATTGAAAGAGAGAGGATGACCACACACCTCTCTTCCCCCCCCCCCACCCCCATGTCTCCCCCCAAAGCAGGTGACAGAAGAATGGTAAATGTCTGGATTACGTGTGCAACTGAAAGGGAGAGTTTGGCGACAATTAATTATGCAGGTTTTATGGGAGAGGCTGAGGGAGAGGGTCGGAAGGGTGAAGAGGGTGGGAGATTGCAGGAGGACTAAAGAGTGAGAGGGGAGATGAAGGAGAACAGAGGGAGAGAAATGTGGAAGTGGAGAGTGACGAAGAGAAATTGTACGAGAGAAAGAACATACAGAGGTAGTAAATGGATTAAATGAGTGAAAATAGCACCACCTACGAAACTGCAGAAAAAAAAGAACATACATATCGTACTAAGAAGAAAACAAAGCATAGGCAGATCATAGATGACTGATAAAAAATCTCAAAGAAAATTTTAAACATAATTGAATTGAATTGAATGAGAGATGAAATGTGCAAAAATACGGTGTATACATTATAACCATACACAAGTTATCGAGTATAATGCTAGGTGTACACATTCTGCAAAAGACCATTTACAATATCAGAAAAATGAGGGAAGATTAATAAAGAAAAAATCCCAGTTACCTACAAAAGAGTATATGGAAAATTAAGCTGACACGATATATAACTATGAAACGAGGAACAACAAACCACACACAGTAAAGGAGAGAGAATGACGAAGGGTAAGTAAAGAATGAATAAAGAAAACCATAAATCACATCTACACAAAAAAAGAAACTGCAGACAGAGAAAGCCACGCGAAAGAAAGCAGAGCAAGAAGAGGAGGAGGAGGAGGAGGAGGAGGAGGAGGAGGAGGAGGAGGAGGAGGAGGAGGAGGAGGAGGAGGAGGAGGAGGAGGAGGGGAGGAGGAGGAGGGGGGAGGAGAGGAGAAGGAGGAGAGGAGAGGAGGAGAGAGCAGCTGCCATAAAAGAAGGGAGGCTGAGAGAAATATCCCAAGGCAGTGGTTGGGCCCGATATACAAAGCCAAGGCAAACAGACAGACAGACAACCCCAAATCCCTCTTTTGACAAACACAAACACACACATATTTATTTATTTATTTATTTATTTATTCACAAGCAGGCACAAATATATGCACACACGCAAGCACAATAATATACTCATTCATATATTATGCAAACAAAATAAATACAGTGATATACACATCCACACATACGCACGTAATCACACTCACACAGACAATGTGTAAGGGAGGGAGAAGATAAAATAAAAGAGGGAGTGAAAGAAAGAGAAAGATGGACGGGGAGAGGAAGGTGAGAGGAAGAGAAAGGGCAAAGGAAGTGGAAACGGAGGAGATAAGAGAAGAGAACAGTAAAGGTGAAAGGGAGAGAGGATTAAGAGTAAGGATAAAGGATGAGAGAGTATTTATGGTGAGAGAAAGAGAGAGAGAGTATGTATATGTCAGAGATAGATGTGTGAGTGTGTGTATGTGAGAGATAGATGTGTGAGTGTGTGTATGTGAGAGATAGATGGGTGAGTGTGTGTATGTGAGAGATAGATGGGTGAGTGTGTGTATGTGAGAGATAGATGGGTGCGTGTGTGTATGTGAGAGATAGATGGGTGTGTGTGTATATATGAAAGATAGATGGGTGAGAGAGTGAGTGAGTGTGTGTGTGTGTGTGTGTGTGTGTGTGTGTGTGTGTGTGTGTGTGTGTGTGTGTGTGTGTGTGTGTGTGTGTGAATGAGTGGTGAGAAGGTGAGAGGTGAAGGGCTTGCCAAAAATCAAGGACGCAGGTAAAAGCAACTTGTCGAGGAAAACTGGGGGAGAAAAACATGAAACAGGAGAGTCGGATACAGTTAAATGAAATGGAAGGAATACTGTTAAAGGGGACAGAGAGAGAAAAATAAATAAAAGGAATAACGATATCTGAGAAAACCAGCCTAAAATCTGACAATAGCCTAATGAATGAAAGTAACTTGGCCAAAAAAAAAAAAAAAAAAAAAAAATGTGGTGGAGTCGCAAGCAGAGATAACCAAATTTTGCGACTGAATGCGAAACACGTGAGTTTAAACACAAAATCCAAAAGGCAAACTCAGGGAAGTAAAAACATTTCACAGACTCTGGAGAAACAGGAGGAAAGGGTCCACTTTAAAATAACACAACTCAGGCAATAGATATATACTGTATTTATATATATATTGGTGGAGAAGACAGAAGAAGGGAAGGAGGTGCAGATATAGCAAGATGGAGAAATGAGGAGAAAAATGTGTATTTCTTTGGGTGAGCTGAGCCGAAAAGAAAAAGGAAGTATATTTGCCGGGATGAGTTTGGAAAGGTGACCAGCTCAGCAGAAGTGATTGGGAATCCATTTTGTGCTGCGATGGGCTAACCAGGAATGATAGAGATGACTGCTCAGAAAAAAAAGAAAAAAAGATGATGATTACTCAGAAAAGAGATAATGATTGTTCAGAAAAAGGTGACCATTGTTCAGAAAGAGAGGTAATGATTGTTCAGAAAAAGAGGTCATCATTGTCTAGAAGAAAAATTATGATTATTCAGAAAATGAGGTAATGATTATTCAGAAGAAAAAGTGATAATTGTTCAGAAAATCCATTACTGTTCACGAAAAACGAAAAGGTTTTATTGTTCACAAGAATTAATTTTATGTTAAGAAATTTACCGTACGATTTCCATTAACAAAGTAGCAGATTTAACCCGTTTCTTGGACCAGTTTGCAAGGTTCTCCGAGTCTGTCAATATATATAGGTTGATCAATGTAGATTACGGGATACATATGGATTATTAACTAGATACAGATAGGCAAATAGATAGATAGATAGACATATTTATACGGATATATAGGTACAAATAGAGAAAATATGTATATAGAGAAAAATGCGATAGTAAACGCACGGTGCCGGCAAAATCCTACACAAACACAAGACACCATTAGTAATATGTATAATAACAAAACTACAACACGTCCTCTAACACAAGTCACCCTCAGTTATTAATGTGTAATATGTCAAGACTACAACATTATTTTACTCTAACACAAAACACTCGTAGTACCGTAATGTGTAGAGCAGGGTAGACTAACAACAACAACAACACGTCCTCTAACACAAGTCACTCGTAGGAATGTGTAAAATAACTAGACTATGCAACGCTTCCTCTCACCGTCGATCATTCCAACAGCAACAAACCCCATCAGCTCTCCCGGTCTTGTCACTGGATAGCGATGCTGCTAATTGGGCGAGGCGGATCAAATTGTAAGCCATGCACCCATTACTCCGTCGTCAGTAGCTCTCTGTTTATTCCTATATGACAACTGCACGCTTCGCCAGGTTATGTGAGCTACTAACAAACCAAGTTACATACATTTTTAAGGTTCTAATGTTTATCAAAGGTTAGGATGGGTTGAAACTAGAATCTGTATATTACAATATTAGTTTTATGTGTGGTTTTGATAAGTACATTGTTGTACCAAAGAGTTACAGTCCTGGATCAAATAGCCTTCCGTTTCGTTTCACCAATATAATCATTACTACAAGCAAACGATATATAGCAACTGTTGAATAAAGGGGTTTTCCTACGTTATACAAACTCGTCTAGCGTTTGTTCAAGTACAAACATATATATATAAAGCAGATTTCTGTTTAATAATTTTATAGCATAGTTTATAACATTTGGAGGTAAGACGTGTTTTCCTTAGTAAAGAAAGACAGACTTGTGTTCGTAAGAAGAAAATGCAAAATTCATCAGCAGTAGTTTAAGGATCAAAGTTGGTCTCTGTCATGGATCTTTCTTCGGGTGCAGTTGGATAAACTTCACTCAGAAAAACAAAATATTTAAATGTAATGACTTTGTTAATGAAATCTATTTTTTTATTAGAACGTTAAACTACGGTATAGCCGGGTTATCCTTTGAAACACGTGCTGACTGAGAAATTCTATTAAGGTTGGCGTGTGACCTCCGATAATATAATTTATACACATTAAGTACAGAAACACGTGCATGTTCTTCCACAGAAATATTGCATCAACTTAGTGGAAAAACCACACACACATAGATTATAGTCTCGAGACACAAAACACTACCACCCACACACACATATACACGTAACAAAAAACGGTCGGGCTGCTTTTGTCGTGGAACTTTGGACACTGGGCGAAAGTTAGGCTCCTCTGGCCTCCGGGCTTTTCTCAAAACAACCCAACTTGATGTTCATGATGCAGGTAGCGATTAGGGCCAAGTTAAAGGGCAACACTGAGGCGGATAACGAGGAAAACCAACCCACAGGAATTCCCCCCCCCCACACACACACACCCACTCACTCACCATCAGAGCATGAACACCCACTCATTATACTGCCGAACCCACCCACCCACCCACCTATTTAGCATACCGTTACCCCTTTATCAAGCCACAAAACATCTGAACTCAGTAGCCCACCATAGCCCACCAAAACAATTATCACTAACCCATTCATTCACTCCTCCTGATAATAAAGGCATAAGTAACTCTCAATCCACCCATCCACCTATAAAGTACGAGGTCGATGGGTAGTGTGTGAAACATTGAGGTTCTATGACTCCAAATAGTGAAAACTTTTATTCTTTCGCTTAATAAGACCTGTTGAATTTTTCTTCATGCAGGTTCGATACTTAACTTGTAACAAACTTCTCCCCTTTTATATCTGGCCATAACAAGAGTTGCTACAACCAAGAAAGTAATTCTCAGCTACTGACGTGTTGAATAAGACAGCTACCTAGAATTTGGGATAAAGTTTATATATAGAAAGGGTGCAATAATCAACAAGGTTCTTTTGTGTGAATTAAGGCCTTCATTTTGATATTGGGAGGAATGGTATGTGCGGAGCAGAGACGTTAATAAGTCAGCATGTGTGTTAACTAAGTTCGGTGATGAAATAATGTCGTAATCGGTAATAACACCGACAAAGGAAGAGAAAGTCGGCAAGTTGAGAGCCGGGGAATACAGAGGCAGGGGGCAGCGACAACAAATCTTTCTTTACGTTGCACTTAAAAGACGTAATTTGCTCCCTAAGTGGCCGTATTTCTTGGCAATCTGAGCAAGTCATCCCAGAGCCACCCTACCACTGCCAGCGTTGGGGGGGGGGAAGGGGGGTTGAAGTGAGGGTGGGTGGTGGTGGTGGTGGTTGAAGTGAGGGTGGGTGTGGAACGTGGTGGTGGTGGTGGTGGTGGTTGAGGTGAGTGTGGGTGGTTGAAGTGAGGGTGGGTGGTGGTGGTGGTGGTGGTGGTGGTGGTGGTGGTGGTGGTTGAGGTGAGGGTGAGTGGTGGTGGTGGTGGTGGTGGTGGTGTAGGTGAGGGTGGTGGAGGTGAAGGGTAGTCGAGGTGGTGGAGAAGAGGGTCGTGAAGGTGGAGGTGAGGGTAGTGAAAGTAGTGGTGAGGGTCGTCATGGTAGTGGTGAGGGTCGTCATGGTAGTGGTGAGGGTCGTCATGGTAGTGGTGAGGGTCGTCATGGTAGTGGTGAGGGTCGTCATGGTAGTGGTGAGGGTCGTCATGGTAGTGGTGAGGGTCGTCATGGTAGTGGTGAGGGTCGTCATGGTAGTGGTGAGGGTCGTCATGGTAGTGGTGAGGGTCGTCATGGTAGTGGTGAGGGTCGTCATGGTAGTGGTGGTGGTGAGGGATGCACAATATCTACCACAGGGCCGTATATTCTGTAACCATCACCACCGTCAACCTCTTCTCTTAATTTTTCAAAATATTTTCTTATAATTACGTACGTCAAACTTTATTCTCTCCCAAACTAATGTCGGTTAACTCGATTATAGTTTTATGGAGTTTTGACCTTTAAACGAACACAGACCACGGCAGCAGCCTTGGAGCACAGGCAACTTACATGACAGATGAGGTCTTGTTACATCAGTGGGATAAAGTCATCCAATCATTCCAATAGAAAACAAGTGATTTTTCGAATGGAGGTACATAAAAATGTTTCGATCCTACTTGTACCCTTTTCATAGTCCAATTATCGCCGTGCCGTTGTAGCTTCAATATGTAAATCCTTATATAAATGCAGGTTATCAGTCTATATATAACCTACGGTAACTTTTTTTTACTTCCAATACGGTAAAAATAATATTATTAATAATTATAAATATGAATAATATTTTGGTCATCTGTATTCCATGTCTGATCTCGCCAAAGTATTTTTTTTAATGTGCAACAAGAAATTTTGTGATGAGTTTCTTAAGAGGTAAATATTACTTCATTTTGTGCTGATTTACGTTCTAGATTTCATTTGAGAAAATGGAATTATAATCAAAGAAAGAATCTCAAAAACACATTGACTTTTCTTAAGCATCGGCAATGAAAACGAGATTGCAATCACAAAGTATTATTCGTGTATATGAATCACATATATGTACAAAACTAAAAAATATATTAGTATGGGAACATGATAATAGAAGATATGATAAACTACAATGAAACCAATAACATTACCTTAATTCGGAGTGCACGCCATGTTACATCTCTCGTTGTCTGAAATAAAACAACAACATTAAATTAATAAAAAATTCATTATTATTACAAATTCTATGTTCGCTATTTACCGGTACATACACATTTTAGGGATTGATTGATTGACTGATTGATATTAGGCACGTTTTAGGGATTGATTGATTGACTGACTGATTGATATTAGACACAGCAACAGCAAGGTCATATAGCGCCAGGAAAAGGTGATAGAGAGGTTAGAGTCCAGTAAGCAGGCAGGAAATATAAAGAAATGAGGAACAGTTGAAGATCTGAAAGAGAGTGGTTGGGGCCGAAGGAGCGCCAAAACCCTTAAAATATTGCCCACATCACTGATGATAAAGTTTCGGTTTCATTCTCAAAACTTTTAAATTATTAAATAGAATGGACCATTGTGTTGTTGCAGCTACACGTTATATCCTAAGTAAAGGTCAGGTACAAAATGTGAAGGAGATGTTGAGAATTGAAATGTCAGGTAGTATTATTGCATTACGTTTATGTATAGTCACTTCCAAAAGTCAGGCGCAGTTTTCGATCCCAAGTAATTCTCAGCCGGTGAATCTGGGACAAGACAACTTACTGGCGTGCCAATTTCTGTCAACAAGATTTCGTATTCATTGATTCAGAGCAACCAGATATCATGAGCTGCTCCCAATAATTGTTCATGGTTATGTTTTTTTAATTACCGATTCACTTACAATATCATTATAGCACAAGGGTACTTTCAAATTAATAAATCTTTATAACCTAGAACCAAAGAATTAAATGACACTTTACAAAGAACCGAAAGCCAATGTATCTGTGTTTCTGTCCAAAAGACCTTGTTTCCTTCATTTTCTGTCTGTACTGTATGTCAAGCGATCTAGGCTTACTGGTCGGTGAAACTGAAGCACTTGCAGCGCCAGACTTTACAACGGGATTACCTACAAGTCCAGCAAATAGCAAGGCTGGTGGATGAACGAACACATACAGAATGAAGGTCTTTGTTTACACTTGTGTCCCTATAATCGATCACCTCTGGTACTGCGAGTGAGGAGGGTTTGTGTCGTCATAAGTACTTATAGAAGGAGACACTCGACATACAGTGTGTTTTTATGTCCATGTTGCTACAGTGGTGTTCTGTTGTTGAAGGTGGTCGTAGTCCGATTTCAGAAATTGTCATTCGAAACAAATACCTTGATATACACGTTAAGTCTGCAGCATCGACCAGTAACGTGGAGGAATATCTGTGTTAATCCCAGAGCCAGCCAGCCGCCTCTGGGACCAGCAGGCTTGAGGCAGAAATCCTTGAACGTGAGCTGGTTGGCCCAAACTTTAGGCCAATATTTACTACCAACTGTGATGTTTACGAGCAGATTTGTGATGCAATTCGAGTATCTTCAAAGGTCAGCATAAGAGGCTCCCTAAGGAACAGCTGACCAAAGTGACAAAATACTATAACAGGATGATAGTTATCTTAGGGAGAAGGTACAGTGTTGGTATATCTGGAGTAACTGATACCTCCAAACTAGTCCAGGCAACATGACACAATTATTTATATCAATCTGGTCTTGTTTCCTGGCATAATGTGGAGGAATCGAGGAGCTCTAACGTATCAAGTGTATTACCCCCTTAAAGCCCTGAGGTGTGGCGGTGGGAAGGTGTGCCCTGGGAGGCTATTGTTTACTGGCTACACAAATCGATGCAGTTTCTGTCCACTGCATGTTTAATATTTCTCTCTAATATTTTACCCACACTAATATTCAGTTTCCTTGTACTTATTAGCAAAGAAGGAGAGGTTTAACATGTGAAGTAAGCAATTTGTGCACTATCTAAAATAGATATTTAAGCAAATAAATGAATAAAATTTTTGTTACACTCCGCCTCGCCTACAAGATCATAAACTTGTAAAAAAAAAACAGTGCACTAAAAATCTGTTAACTTAAGACGTCGACCACTAGAATACCAGGAATTTTGTGACCACTTTTTCCAGGAGACAATATTTACCTCGCTTCTGTACCCACGGGAATGGAGAGAAAACTTCTGCTACTTCCCCACATGATTATAATCCCACGCGGGAGAAAAACCGAGACTAAACTTCCACTACACCTGCAACCCATCACCACAACCTCCCCTTACCCTCACCCCTTGTTTTAGTTGGACAGTGTGACGATGACCTACCCGTATATAAAGGGGTGAGGAAGGCCAATAATGATATAAATACGCGACATTATTGCAGTTTCTCGCTCTAATTAATTTTCTGTGTTGCGTTCCGGTGCCCCGACTGTGTATAATTAACGAGCGGCCTGCGTCCACATGGTAATACATTATGAGGCGGCAGCAGATATATTCCCCAAGTGTGGTGGATTTCAGCCCCACCACTTGTAGTATTCCCTCCCCTTGCTCGCTCTCCCTCTCTCTCTCTCTCTCTCTCTCTCTCTCTCTCTCTCTCTCTCTCTGTGGCGCCATTAGATTTGTGCATGAACAGACCTTGTATTCTGTGGACCTTGACCACACATAAGCACGTCACCACTTCAGAACGGGCACCCAGCTGCATAGACAGGGTAGGCTGAATCATAGTGCTTACACTTAGCTTGACTGATTTCTTTGGCTCATAGGAAGAACGAGTCGACATTTTATAATACATTGGAATGAAAGTAGATACACGTTCTCCTTTACAGAAACAAATACAGCGTAGTTATACCGGTATATAGTTTAACGTGGGCAGGTAGTACTTTAATTTTAAATGTGAAGGAGACTGTGCACTTGCCTCGACTGCCATGTCACCTGCAGATATGAAAGGCTGAGTACAGCTCTATATTCAAGTGATCTTTGGAATAAAACAATAACTGGAAGGAAACACTGATATCAAGACAGGAATCGTGGATGTGACGAGGTTTGTGCTTATAACATCAGCTGTTAGGATGAGGAGAGCTTTACTAGGAACGGTTCCGTTTAGACTTAGACTAGTTGGAAAACTAGTGGAAAACTCATCATCTTCAGTAAAAAAGAACTTTGCTTCAGTATAGATTCGCATATTACTGAGCTGTGCAATTAAATGATTGAGCTTGAACATTCCAAAGGAAAGGACCATATTAAAGGAAAGGTAATGAAATAGTTTACAAAAGCTATAAACCGATAGTGAATTTTGGGCATCAAAACTTTTGTATTTTTAGTGGTTACCAAAAGAATTTATGTATTAAAAAGGTTTATCAACAGCTATACCTGTATACTGGTACAAATTGATCAATGAAAACAAATAGAAGCATGTCATTTTTCAAAGATCTTCCATAAATAAATAAAGTTTGTAATGCCCAGATTAGTGGAGGATCTTCATCGTCCAAATTAAAGGTCATTCCTTATGTGAAAACATGAAACAAAATATTTTGACGTCAGTAACGATGTTGTGGCTGAGAACCATGATCTACCAAACAGAAGTAGATATTTTAATTTTGCCAAAACCTGCTACAAAAATGATGACCAGAAAAAGAAAGAAAAAGCAGTCACTATAATTACAACTAATATTGTGAGTGATTTGTCTGGGATCAGCAGTTCAGTGAACACATAATGCATATACCTAAAGCAGTAAACCATTTACTTGTTGTTTGCAATAACACAGGAACTTTTCAGTCCCACGAGGAAAAAAACCCTATATTTTTCATATAATTATCCTCTTTGTTAGTAAAAATACAGGGATTTTTTCATCACAGAGACAGAAATATAATGCAATATTATCACAAAAATGTTTCTGGGTTGAAATTATGCAAGGATTTTTATAGCGTATGTACCAGTATAGCTAATGCCATACAGTTTTCTTATATTTTACTTGTTCGTTAACAATATTAAAAAATATTATTATTATTTGTAAATCAGAAATTAAAATAAGGGATTATCTATTGAACATGGTGAAATGACATTATATTATTTTCAGAGGACAACTGTGACAAGGAAACGCATCTCTTTCCTGGATACATCAGTGTGTGTATTCGTATGTGTGTGAGTGTGTTTTGGTGGGTATAAGTGTGTGTGTGTGTGTGTGTGAGTGTGTGTGTGAGTTGGTGTATGCTTGCCTGTACTTTATATGATCAAGGTGGGGGTTGGTGTTACACTAGTGGTCAACACATTTACAATACTAATATTATCACAATCCGGAAAGGTTAGCAAACGGGAGGTAAATTCTTATTTTGGTGGGATCGTGATTAATTCATCCTCCGCCCTGCCTTCATTAAAATTTAATGGTCTTCCCTGGAGCCGACGTAACTTTCCCGCTCGCTTAGCATTAATGACGCTTAACACTCATTCTAAGTTAACAGTGCACGGGCTACATCTCTCTCATGTTCACCTGGGTAAACATTACTAGGTCTATATTGCCTCACTCTCACACAAGTTTACATTACAGGGTGTTCATCTGCTCCTTCATATTCTCTCAAAACATAAACGGCTACTTTGTATCTCACACTCCTCCTGCTAAATAGTCATATGCAATTTACTGATATTCATTTAAATATTATTATATAGGACTAGAGGAAATTATCATTTAAATATATATATATATATATATATATATATATATATATATATATATATATATATATATATATATATATATATATATATATATATATATATATATATATATATATATATATATATATACTGTATAGTGAGCATTATATTACTCCCAGAATGCTCTTTTTGAGTTTACTTCAAATACTCTCGATATATTCAATGTTGACGAAGGTAAATGTTGACTAACTTTCACCTCTCTCTCTCTCTTTCACTCGCTCTCACTCACTCTGTCTCTCTCTCATTTTCTATTCTGTTTCTTCTTACTATTATTAGCCTATTTTTATTATCTTTAATATCATTTTATAATTATTATCGTTGTTATTATCATTATTAATAATATTATTTTTATAATATTATTAATTTTATTATTAATAGTAATATTATTATTATTATTATTAATATTATCATAATCATTACTCCTGGCTTTCAAATGTCAACCCTTTTCCTCTTCCTCTCATGTCATATCTTTCTCTCTATACACTTTACCCTTCTCTCTCCTCATTTCTGTGGTCCAGTCTTCCTTCCCATCCCCTTTATACTTCCTCCTGATGCTCTTTTCAACTACCACGTTTTTTCCTCGCTCTTTTACTTCATACCTCTCCTTCTCTATGTACCTTACTTACTCTTCTCTCTCCTCCTTTCTGACCTCCAAACTTTCTCTCCTCCCCCTCTCACCCCCTTCCCCCCATTCCTCTCCTCTCCCCTCCCTTCTCCCTCCATCTCACCTGAACCCAAATGGCTATCCTACATCATGCCGCCAAATTTAATCAGTTGGGTAATCTCATCGGAACAAGCATCGGGTGAGCGGACATCAATGCCAATATGAAGCGGAAAAAATGCTAAAATGTTCACCTACCATTATAAAAAAAAATGGGAGAAAATAATAACACAAACACGCACGTAAAAAAATAAAATAAATGAATGAATAAAAACTATAAAATGCTGAGCCTTGCGTGAAACCAGAGAAGCATATAAGCATCATTACATCGAGTGGTCACACCTGATGAAGGTCATATAATGGGTAGATAACACGTTCATCACATTGACCCCGAATATATCAATGTATGTACACTCGTGATACATAATTTCTGAGCAGAGTGTGAGGAGCAGAAAGCTTCGAATCGCCTGGTATTGCTCATTTCCCCACCCAATACACCTATAGAGACTGAGTTCGAATGCAGGGTATATAATGTATGGTGCCTGCCGTTCGTCTCTGGTCAGGGATTACCTATCATGAGTGTACAGTCACGAGCACTATTAAGTATTCATTCAGGTGTGCTTCGAATAGCCTGATCGAGTATTAAGCGAACTCAAGCAAATGTGAAAAAGGATAAACATTATGATTGGTTCAGTAGTATGTCAAATGATTCGAAACTTCAACAAGACCTGGATACATATTTTGGATTGCGAGGAAAGTAGTAACCTATTGTGGCCAAATTGGGGCACACGCAGCCTTCCAAACTCTATAATAAAACACAACATTTCTACAGTCTTATGTATGTGGAGGGATTCTAGTGTTGTATGGGATATCTTGGAGGAATCAGCCAGAACCTCCTAAGTTCCCACAGCATGTTTCTTCCCTTAATTAAACAGAGACACAAGTCCGGCCTCACCCCATCTGCAGCTCCCCTAATAACCCACTTAACGGACTGACATTAACATCATCCAATACCCGTCACACGCTCCACAAATAACACTTTAAATCCCAATTAAATTTATGCATCGGCAATTACGTAGCGCCAAAAAAAAAAAAAAATGTGTTAAAGAGGCTCGTTTGTAATAGGGTGATTATGGGCTAAGCAGACGAGGGACACAGGAAGGAAGGAAGGAAGGAAGGAGGTGGGAGACAAGGACTGATGAGAGAGAGAGAGAGAGAGAGAGGGAGAGAGAGAGAGAGAGAGAGAGGCGTTGTGAGGTGCAAGGAAGAGACAAAGAATAATTATGCTGATACGGGAGGAAGGGACACCGAGATTGGAACAGAGTAAACCAAAGTAATAACAATAACAATAACAATAACAATAATAATAACAATAACAATAACAATAACAATAATAATAACATTAACAATAACAATAACAATAACCAATAACTAATAAATAATAACAATAATAATAAAAATAATAATAATAATCTAATAAATAATGATAAATAACAATAATAACAATAACAATAACAATAACAATAATAATAACAATAATAATGATAATAATAATAATAACAATAGATATAAAGGGTGCCGCAAAACTAAAAAAACAAGCCACAGAATATTTAATAAAAGAGTGAAAAAAACAAAATCAAAACGAAGCAAAATTTATAATCAACACCATTATACCATCACCTCACCACCGCTATGTTTTAGACTTACTGTATAAAAATGACCCTGGTGGTGTATTGTAGTCATCAAGTACGAATCTATCATCACAGTCACCCTACGAGTATTTTACAGCAAGAATATCTGGTTCACTAAGGCGGGCGAGAAAAGACTTAGAAATGCCAGAGTTTAGTCCTCTAGTGTACACCTCCCGGAAGAGCAAGTTGTTCATAAAATACGGTGCCTTCAGAGTGGCCAGACTTCCAAAATACCAGAGGTTCAGGGAGGTCATGTAAAGGTCAGTGAGGTCAACAAAGGGTTAACGGGGTCGTGAAAGGGTCAAGGGGGTCATTAAAGGGTTAAGGGGGTCGTGAAAGGGTCAAAGGGTCATGAAAGGGTCAAAGGGTCATGAAAGGGTCAAAGGGTCATGAAAGGGTCAAAGGGTCGTGAAAGGGTCAAAGGGTCATGAAAGGGTCAAAGGGTCATGAAAGGGTCAAAGGGTCGTGAAAGGGTCAAAGGGCTCATAAAAGGGTTAAGGGGGGTCTTGAAAGGGTTAAGGGGGGTCATGAAAGGGTCAAGAGGGGTCATGAAAGGGTCAAGGGGGTCATCTGTGGGTCAGGGAGGTCGTCGGTGTGTCAAAGATGGTTTTCTCTAAGTCCGGGAGGTCAACACAAAGTCGGGAGATCATCAGAGGATTGAGGAACAGCAGCCCGGGTCAAGGTTCACCAAAGAAAAGGTGATATTGGAATACAAGCGGGGTCAGCGAAAGGTCAGGTATTACTGGGTGAGCAACGGGTCATGGACGAGAGAGGTTGCGGAAGGACAGAGGTCATGGCAGTTTCAGTGGCTGTGGCAGGCCGGAGGTCGTGGGATGTCAAAGGTGAGGTGGAAGAAGCATGCATGGATGTTGGATCAGGCGACAAGAGTGGGAAGAAGGTATGGTTGTAGAGCAGGGCAGTGGTTTTATCTAATCAGGAAAGTGAGGTTTAAAGGCTTGTTGTCATCTTGTCGTCGTCACCTGTTAAATGAAAAAAACAAAAAAATAATAATAATAATGAGAGAGAAAAAGAGGGCCTTGATCATATTCGGGAATGGGTTGTATTACGAAAGACAATGAATCGAATAAGAGAAGGCACTGGTCGTGACATATTACGGGAGCTGTACAGTAAGGATGACAGGACGGCATCACTTGTGTGTAAGAGGGAGGAAATCTCGTAGCCGGACAGTCGAGGTAGGTCATGATTTGGGATGGAACAAGTGGTGAGAAGGAATGCTTGAGGTAACAGTTAGTAAAAAAAGAAGAGCGAAAGGAAAGGAGTAAAGAGAGAGTAAAGGTGTCGGGGGGTATGAGTGAAAGAAGAGCAAGGGTGAAGGTGTGGATTTGTTTGAAGGGATATAGATTGAGTAACCGGTAAAGGAAGGTGATTAATTTCAGCAAGAATAACGAAGTGTCATGTGTGGGTGAAAGTCACGCAGGTGACAGCAGGTGTGCTGGTGGGTGTGAATTATGATTCGTCACTAAACAATACATCATAAGAACATAGGGTCCATGAGAGGCTTACTATCGCAAAAAAAACATATCCGTAGCCAACATGTTATAGGGGATATGTAAGACTCAGGCCCACAGGAGTAATGAGACTATGACTCTAAAATGATAACCTTGAGACACATCACCAGGGTGGACCATAATATTAATTACCAGTGAACCATGGCATTGTCCAGATCATGGCATCAGAGAGGACAGTGGACCATGACATGCACCAGAGATGACAGTGGATCGTGTACAGTGTACTGTGACACCAGAGATGACAGTGGACCGTGACACCAGAGATGATAGTGTATCGTGACACCAGAGATGACAGTGTACCATTACACCAGAGATGACAGTGTATCGTGACACCAGAGATGACAGTGTATCGTGACACCAGGCCGTGGCTGGTGGTCTGCAGAGGTAGGGTGAGCCAGTGTGGTGTGAGCAGTGAGTGAGTCGAGTCGTGCGCCCCACCACCACCAGCAGGGTCTCACTCCCTGTCTGTTGTGTGTGTCCTGGTGGGATGCCTCTACCTGCCTCCCACCCACACCCACTCCGCCCCCACCCATCCCACCCTACTCCCTCCCACTAACCTCACTCAAACCTCCATTAATCTATACTTTTGCCTCATTTTGCTACAGCTTATTTGGGTGTCAGCAGCAATTATCATCTGTTTTACGGTGGCCGGCCTAGCAATGAGTCGGGGAATTATGAGTTGATTTTGTGTAATCCGAAGCTCAAAGTTTACCTTGGGGCTTAGTGTGGTGCTACAGTCGTGCTCACAAGCTTCATGACTCATCCTGCCCTCCATTAACCCCTGACTATACCATAATCATAGTAAACCATTGAGTATGAAAAAGCAGGTGATTTACTGTGCAGAAATTCAGGCGTAAATGGCAATGGATACATATGTTTCCAAACTTCGGACTTTCATATTACTAGAGTTTGCAAAAGGAGCAGGTGAGACAGAACTATTATGGGGGACTGTAGCATACCTGTCCCGCCTGTCACGACGGTAGAAACACTACCCATGTACGAGGGTCCCCAGACTCGTGCAACAATGTGGGACTGTTCTCAAGCCACCCAAAATATAATGAAAATTAAATATAAAATTAAATGAATATAAGATAAATTACCTGACGCTGGGGTATGATAAGAGTGCAAGTGGGTGAATAAGACGCATCATAAACCTGTATGTGGTTTGTGGTTGGTCGAACTGGTCACACGCTTCCAGAAAGTAAAATAATAAAAATATAGATACTTTATTTGTAACTATCCTTGTAGTGACCGTACATTGCATATCAGTGACTGGATAATTAATTGCAGATAAATAACCATGACTTGACTGATGACTGAAGAAAAAAGAAACATTTGCAGAATCATTTATTTGCGAGATTTCGTTGCTGGTTCTTATTGAAAGGTTTTTCTTTCACAAAGGCATCCTTTTTTCAGTATACATCTATATCTACATATATTACTCATGTTTTTAAATCAGATTTAGCATTCGACAAACTAAATGGCGAACAGCGAAAAAGTGGCTAAATATAAGCAAAAGATGAAAAGCAAAGTAAAGCATAGCACTTGACTGCCAACGTAAATGTTATCTTTGAGCGTGATGCTGAATAAGATAAACGTGACAATATAGTGATCCTTGTCCTTTAAGTTGTGGTGGACTGTATTGATTTCTCTTGTGTTGGTGGTGGTATTCAGAGTCACACATTAACGTCACCCAATTCAGGACGACGGATATATATACACACAGTGCCTGGTTGCTTTATCAGGTATCGAACTCGGTGCACGGACAACAAGTTTCTCAGCCTTTACCACTGCGCCACTAGGTAACTCAAGATCGCAAGCACTCGCATCGTATTCTCTCCAGCAATGCCGATAATAGTTAACGGATGAAGGATTCTGGTTGGTAGTGACATTGGGTACGTTAAAAGTGGCGATTTTAGACACCCTAATTAATGGGTAAAAGAACAACACTACATGGAGACTACTGTAGGTGTGAGCTGCTCCACCAGGCACGGAAAAAAAAAAATGGACATGATCAACTTCCCGTCAGAGCGGCTGGTGACTTTACACTGAAGTTGATTGACGGTGAAGCTGAACTAATCTGGGACTCGATGTAACTGAAATTAATCCGGATATTGTTGTTGAAGATGACTCGATGTAGGTGATATTGAAGATGCATCCGTCTGGGCAGTGAATGACCAAGGGGTGAATAGATTTGGGTATTAATGACGGTGACTTGATACGGATGTTGTTGAAGGTAAATTAATCGGGATATTGATGAGTGTTGATCAATGTGAGTATTGGTGAAGAAGATTAATACAGACACTGATGAATGTGAATATACCTGCAGTGTCAAGTGAGTGAGTGATTTAATGTTTTGATCAAGATGGAGGTCCTAGCCCGGGCATGGATTCAACCGTACAGTCACGAGATATAATAACAGGTATCCAGAACTGTTTTGAATAGCCTGCTGAAACAATATACAAGTTCGAGCAAATTATGAGTTAAGATAAACGTTGTAAATGGTTCAATGAATGTCAAATATGTGTTGCAATTGATTCTCGTGTATGTCAGAGGATTCAAGCGAAACTTCACCAAGACCTGGACACTTACTAACGCTCGTGACTGTACCTGAGGAACGCCTATATGGACTGTGGGAAGGGATGAACTCTTTACCATTCTGGGGATTAGGCCTATACGTGTGGTGTACTGAAATGAACACTAACATTCTGTGGGACTTTTTTTTAGAGGTTGGTGGCCACGCTTTCAGATACTATGGATTGGTCTGGCTGTATATGTGCATTTCTTTTTCGAATATATATGGCAAGATGGCTAACGCATGACATACAGTATATATATATATATGATATATATGTTTTCTGTATGACAATGGTTGCAGTGATCATTTATTTAGCTAGTCAGGGGAAATTTACATCTGATTCCACCGGGATTCAGCAGCCAATATCATCGCTTGGATTGGAGTGGTGGATCATTTGTTAGCTTTTCATTCGGCAAACATGACTCTTGGGGCAACTCTACACCGACTAATGTTCCATAGCCACGTAGGGGTGATATCAAATGAAGGCAAACATGGTGCCAGAGGGAATACGATTACATTTACACCCGATGGCGTGGGAGACGAATTTCGTTGACGGCAATTTCGAAAACCCCAAACTCTTCTTCCTTCTGTGTCAAAAGGAAAGGGATTCACATATCGCGTAAATTAATCGCATTAACTCATACTTTTCTGGCCGCTCTGATCGCGTACAGTTGCGGGTCAAAGTGTTGTACGGTCCCAATGGAAATTACACAGGAAAATGTCATCGGTCAAGAGGTTCAGAGATTCACGTCACGGTTTTGCAATTCCTGGATGGAAAGGAAGTATTGTCGACAAGACCACTGTACGGTTTGGTAGCAAGAGTTCTTCGTCTCTCGTGTCCTCACTCCACAAAACTTTACTCTGTTGTCTGTTGAAGGAAAGCAGAAACATATTATTTAGAGTGAAAGTAGAAATATTAGTTTTGTGTGAAAGTAGAATAATTAGACAAGTGTGAAAGTAGAAATTTTTGTTTAGTGCAGAAGTAGAATAATTAGACAAGTGTGAAGGTAAATTTATATGTTTAGTATGAAAAATGAAAAATTAGTTTAGTGTGAAAGTAGAACAATATTAGTTTAGTGTGAAAGCAGAATAATTAGTTTTAGTGTGTTGCTTTGGCTTCAATCACGAGACTGACTTTCAAGCCCCGGAGTGAGAAGTCGGGAATAGCGAGGACACGATACGACTTGAGTTGCAGATAACACATGTAAACTGAAATCACCGTCCTTCTAGTGCTTCACTCGCTGCAGATCAATCAGGAACGGTCGCGGCCAATATTCCTTTTCGGTTCCAGGGATTCGTAACGATGGATTTATTCTTTCGGACATTCTACCTGGGCCACAATGACTTCCCCCTCCCTCACGTGTTATCTTATTTGAGTATGGGAAGATTAGAGAATTGTCGACCCCGTTAATTCAGAGTCAACATCTCAAGGTGAACAACAAACTGAGTGGTCCTCGTGGCAATGATGGAGCTCACGGTGTATACAAGTTTTCCTCGACCCTCAAGTTAACGAGACACAAGAGGCAATATCGACGGCTGACAAGAGAGCGTCCTCGGCCAGGCAGTGTGAAGGTGGTGACGAAGGAACGTAGTCAGCGAAATGTCTAAGGTATTCAACATGGGACATACAGAAATAAAACCAATGTGGATCATTTGGGAAGTTACATATCAATTATTCACAAATTACATAAGAGCAATTTCAACTGGTTTGTTGTTACGCTACTTTTATTGGAAAAACAGCTCTGTTAGGCTATTACCATTTATTCTCCTAATATTTTAATTTGGACACGTTACATGAATGAAATTATATAATTATATGATACCTACTAGTAGAGATATTTTGCAATACTCCATTAAAGCGACTGTGGCTGCCTCTGTCGTGTTTTGCCCAATACGAGCCCCAACAAGGACCCTCCCCGCATGCAGTTCGTAATTAAACCCTCGTATTATCAGGCGCTATCGTCCCTCACCGACCTGGCCACCATCTGCACCCTCCACCATCCCTACCAGCCCCTATACCATCTGCATGTATACCCTCCACCACCCACACTTACCTCCACCACCACTTATCTACACTATCACCCACCATCTGCATGCACTCTCCACCACAACCACCTATCTCCACCACTACCACCACCACCACCACTTGTTTATCTCCACCATCCCCGCCAGCCCTCACACCATTTGCATGTACTCTCCACCACTTACACTTATCTCCACCACCACCAGCCTTCACTTCCAATACCACTCATGATCACAACTACCACCACCACCATCATCCCCCATTCATCTTCACAACCACGACAGCCCTCACACCTCTCCACCACAACTACCACCACCAGGCACTAGACTCTCACCACTATACCATGTCACCACCTCGCTCACACATCATCACCACAACAACCATCACCACCACTACCACCAGGCACTAGACTCTCACCACTATACCATGTCACCACCTCACTCACACATCATCACCATCACCACCACCACCATGCACTATACTCTCACCACTATACCATGTCACCACCTCCATCACCACAACAACCGTCACCACCTCACTCACACATCATCACCACCACCACCAGGCACTAGACTCTCACCACTATACCATGTCACCACCTCCATCACCACAACAACCGTCACCACCTCACTCACACATCATCACCACAACAACCATCACCACCACCACCACCACCACCAGGCACTATACTCTCACCACTATACCATGTCACCACCACCATCACCACCTCACTCACACATCATCACCACAACAACCATCACCACCACCACCACCACCAGGCACTAGACTCTCACCACTATACCATGTCACCACCTCCATCACCACAACAACCATCACCACCACCACCACCAGGCACTAGACTCTCACCACTATACCATGTCACCACCTCGCTCACACATCATCACCACAACAACCATCATCACCATCACCACCACCACCAGGCACTAGACTCTCACCACTATACCATGTCACCACCAGCTGGCATCGCTTACAATTACCACTTTACTATGCAAACATTATCAGGCCAGATTGTCACTAGCTCTGTATTAACAAGAAGTAAACTTTGCCAGATTGTAATATCAACAAACGTTAATTAAACAGTCGACCTCATTCCCGTGGCCTCTCTGTACAATCAAGGAGAAAAGTTGTGTCTCATTCACCCAACTCTAAACTCAGATAATATAAAACTGCTTCCAACATGTGATGAAATATTACATACTGCAGTATTGTGGTGAACATGGGAAAGGAAATTACTATTGAATTTTCCTACTGATATCACGATCAGTATGTGTACGAGTTAATGAAGGGCAGAATAACCAGCACAATCTACTTACAGTTGCAGTCAAGATATTGGTCCCTTGCCTGTTACTGGAGTCTTAACACATAACCTTTCTGGGTTATGATTGGAAAACTCACAATCTTTGTCTATCAACAAATCAGGAAATGTCAACACCTAGCCGTTCTGAGTATTTCTAAAGACAAAGCTAAGATTGCTCGCTCATAGCTACTTATTAAACACATTTGTATACAGTGGTGTATAAAGCATATTCCATGCTATGATGAACACTTTTGTCTGTGTCTGTACTCGACTACACACCAGTGCTGCTACTGAACTGGCCTACTTTAACTAATTTACTCCCACACCCGGTGCAGCCATCATCAACATCACTCCATGTACGTACCATCACCAGGATATTACCGCCACCACACCAACCACCAATCTAGGGAAACCGTCGCTACACGCACCTATACTACCACCACCACCACTATCATCAGTCATCTTTATATTTCACAGCCACAGCCACCACCACCACCACCATTAAAGGGAGATTCTTATGTTGGTAAATTAGAAGGATACTGATTCCTAAAACAGACGCCCGCAATGATACTAATAGGTGATCTGTTATTAGGCATACTTTGGAGGAATCACAGACCTTTCAATTGACCACCCAGAGAATCTCCCCTTATCTTACTACTGTCGATGGTGATTAGTTTACATCCAACAGAAAAAATCATTACACAAAATCACTACCATTTCGACCAGCAGCCATTATTCATTCCTTATATATTACAACTACCACTATATTTACACGCACCATGGACTCTTCCTAACAATCACCAATCACAACTACCAATCACACAAGGCGTAGTCGTTATCGTATTACAGTAATTGTCATAGTCACTGTAGCTGCTCATGCTTTCCACCTCATTATTATCATGGGCATTATCACCACCACCACCATCATCATCATCACCACCACCACCACCACCACCACCACCACCATCATCATCATCACCACCACCACCACCACCACCACCACCATCACAACCACCACGACCACACTCTCCCAACTAACATCAATTATGAGTATTGCCAGACAGTCAGTTATCCCTTTCATTCCTCGTGGTGTCAGATTCTGTCAGGTAAAAAGATCAGGGGCTTTAGGGTCTGTGAGTGGCCGGATTTCCGCCTTCTTCAAAAACACCCCGAGGTAAAATGGAAGGTATTCACTTGCATAATATTGCGTGGGGATATATAGTGCTAATAATAATTATGTTGTTTATGTTAAGAGAGAATTGCACGTCATCTTATTCATTCCTTCTGTCAGGAGTATTATGTGCTGTACAGTCATGGTCAAAAGTCCTGCCACCGGTGAATGAAAGTGAGCCATGGCAGCAAATCCTATGAACCAATATTACCGAAATCGGCAGTTATAGTTTCGCACCATTTTTCGAAGCCATTTCATTCGAAGGTGTTGTAGGACTATTGGCCATGACTGTACCATCTCTTATGATCACAAAGACCCCATCACCACCACTTTCTACATCACCATCACCTCTATCACTAACCGATGCCAACACCAACCATCAAGATCATCATCATCATCATCATCTCCATCCTTGTTTTAGTCACTCCTCTGTAAACATCTATTCATAGCATCCTCTAAACCTCAACTCACACCAAGACAACGTGTGGAGGGACTTCATGTCATTAACACACCTTATTGTGAAGCATGTGAATATATATATATGCAGAAACCTCACTTCACCGTGGGGTGTGTGTATGCAAAATAACCACAGGAGAAATAATAGACGGAACAGTAAGTACTTTCGTATATTACATCCTCAGACAGAGTGAGGATGTAATATACGAAAGTACCTACTGTTCTGTCTATCATTTTTCCTGTGGTTATTTTGCATATATATATATATATATATATATATATATATATATATATATATATATATATATATATATATATATATATATATATATATATATATATATATATATATATATATATATATATATTTCACCTCCTTATGATTTTAAGTTACAATTTCCTATATTGTGTAAGTACTGGACTTCATTTTCTTCTATACTCGTTTCGTCCACACTCACTAACAAACATATGACCAAGCTACCAGGAACACCAATCATCATCACCTGCAGTTACTGAGATCACCAGTCATTGCCATCAAGTCATTATCATCAGTTTAATTGTGCATATGAATTCTTTCCAGCTACACCTTGTAGCATAATTTGGTTGGCATCGCAATTGTAGATGTAGTGATAATTTTAATGAGAGTATTGATTTATTTTATCCCAACTACTGTGCACTCTCACGACACAGGCATATTAAAGGGCCTCATGTGGCTAGGGGTAAGGTGTTCCTTGCAATAACAATTTCATCAATAACATACCACCTTTCTGCTAACTTACACACACACACACACACACACACACACACACACACATATATATATATATAACTGTATATTAACTCTATCAATCACCATCTGCTTTGTCATCAGCCAACAAAATCAACTATCATACAACCATGAAATCACACAAATCATCAAGATCAATAATTATGACTATATTCCATCACACCTAAGTAACTATTCCCTAACCACCACATCCAACCCTCTCTATGACTACTATCACACCACCAACACAATCAACACCACCAAATTACAACCAGAAACAACCACCACGACAACACCAACCCATATTCTGACTATTAGTACACCATTAATTAAGGGAAGATTCTCTTGTTGGTGAATTGGAAGGTCTCTGATTTCTCCAAACTATGCCAATAAACAGATCCCCTATTAGTACCATACACACACTGAGGGCACATGTTTCCTAGCATAGTTGGGAGGAATCACAGACCTTCCAATTCACCAACAAGAATATCTCCCCTTAAGTCAATCAACAACATCAACCTGCCACCAAACACAACCACCACCACCACCACCACCATCACTACAACACTAACCCAGACCACAACACAGGCCAGCCCATCCCAGCAGTCAACACGCCCCTCACATAAAGCAAGCCTTGGCATGTCACAACATCAAACTAAACAACCGGGGTCACCTACAATGACCCCTGCCCACGCTAACAACCTCATGCCACCCCCTCATTTATTATCGCTCCCCCCCCCCCACGTCAAGCTATAGCATCAGTCCATTCTTTTTCGTTTATATGATTTTTTTATACAATATCCTAATCCATCATTCGCCCCCAACCCCTTCTATCTTTAATACGAAATAATGTTACGGTATTCGATAATATTTCCCACTGGCAGGGGAGCAACTTGACCCACACGAGTGATGCGAGTACCAACACACAGGTACGCACATGGCAGTAATAATGGGATCGGTACACAAGAACACAAAAACATTCTTTAGACCGTAATCCTCCGCCAAAGCTAAGCAATAATAATCCCTTTCAATTGTGCGAAAGTCTAAGGGGAGATCCAGAAACTGTGTCACTCTCATTCTCAACAATGTAGGGCAACTGCTGCACTGTTCCTTAAAATTCTATAACACAAGAACAGTTTATTTGAAGTTAATCATACCATGCAATATATAAGTATACTCATCGGGATTGAGAGAAACAAATAAACTAATTAAACGTTTGCATGAGAAAGAACGAATGAGAGGAGGAGAAGAAGTGGAGGAGAAGGACGAAAAAAGTAAAGGAGGAAGGAGTAAAATGCGATTGAATGACGATGGGACGGAGGAGGGATAAATTAAGAAGGATACTGAAGGATAAAATGAAGGAAAAGAGAAGAAGGAAAAATAAAAGAGAGATGATGGAGAATGAGAATTATAGGAGGGGTGGAAATAGGAAAAGAGGATCGACAAAGATTGCGAGAAGAAGGGAAAGAAGGGTAAAGGGAAAGAATGATAAGTAGACCGGAAAAGTAAAGGAGAATGGGAATTAAAGGGAATATAAAGAAAGCAAGGACAGGCAAAGAGAAGACGGATAGGAAAAGGGAAGACGAAAATAACTGGCAGCCAAGGGGAAGCATGATTCTCAATGTCCTACTAAATTCTAACTCAGTCGCTCACCATCCCCCCGTAGGCCAAACTTACTCTATTACTTCATCGTCTCTCGTTCTCGCTCTCGTTCTCATGCTCGCTCTCATTCTCGTTCTCGCTTTTGCTCTATTTCTCGTTCTCGTTCTCGCTCTCCTTCTCGTTCTGGCTTTTATTCTATTTCTCGTTCTCGTTCTCGCTCTCGTTCTCTCCCTTTTTTCTTTCTTTTCCTGGTCCTTACTCACAAAATGCCATCCATCCTGATCTCCCCCAGAAGCCCAGCATGAGATCTCCATCAGGGAGTTATCTTGCTGAGACTCTTTCTTAAATCATCCACTTCACAGACTGTTCCCTTGCCATCACCATCTTCTCTGACATCACCACCAACACTATTACTTCTCCTTCCACTACTTTCCCTGCCTGTAAATCATATCCTGCTCTCCCTTCTGCCAACACCACCTCTCCTTCCACTACTTTCCCTGCCTGTAAATCGTATCCTGCTCTCCCTTCTGCCAACACCACCTCTCCTTCCACTACTTTCCCTACCTGTAAATCGTATCCTGCTCTCCCTTCTGCCAACACCACCTCTTTTCCTTCTCTTCCTCCTCCTCGTCATGCCAACACTACTTCTCCTACAATTACATATTCTCTTACCACCATTAGCTACCCTGCCAACAGCATCACTACCTCCTCTTCCATCCCGCAGTATTCTCTACCACACACTTTCTATAATCTTTTCCATATCACCAGAAATGACCACGCTATCAATCACTTTCCTTCCCCAGTACACAGTGTTTCTCGTTCCCACTAACAATCTCCCCCCACCCCAACGACTCATCTTTATTCTCCCTGAAAAACGAATTCCCCTTCTAATTTCATCCACCTGGTCAGTCTCGCCCCGTCAGCCACTGGAGTGACACGACCCTAAAACTACTAACACCACACAAATAATTGGATTCCAGGTCCGCCCACCAACCGCTGCCTCACTTCTCCGACCATTTTGGAATTAAAAAAATGTATAGGCGCCCTGAATCTATGACTATAATGTGACGACTTGACATTATCAACTTTTTGTGTGTGTTTGTGCTCCTCAATTTCGGTGGAACAATGTGGATTTAAATGGTTTGTAAAAATGATAATGGACAAGAAAATGTGGTCGTGAATTTATTAAACTAGGGGCTGGAAAGAAAATACAGAACAGAGATAGTTCTACCAAAACACAGTTGCCCCAGGTAATCTGATGAAAATGAATACTTAATTCCTATGATCTACAGGATTGTGCCTGAGGTTCAATGGCCCTAAATACTGTACAGAATATATTTACGTCAGGGTAAAGAACGATAAAAGTAATAATACAACACAGTGGAAGTGGCAACATGAATATCTAAGAGGTGGTGAGAAAAAAAAAAAAAAACATTAAACAAAACTTGTGCTGAAAGTTTTATAAAGGAAAACAAGAAACAGTGCTATTGGATGAAAGCATAGTCGAACAAAATAATAGTTGTGTGAGTGGACGACAGTGTTTGTTTGTTTGTGATGATGGTAGTGGTGGGTTTGGGCAGGACGATGATGCCACTACTACCGCACCATGGACTCTTGTTGAAGCTGCTGGTGCTGTTAATAGTGCTGCAGTCGGCCCTCTGCCTAGGCCTGCAGACTAATGACTTGCTGCAGACCTCCTCAGTACCCATAGGACCAGCTGAAGGTAAGTACGTGTGTTTCTGTATTGTTGTTTGGTTTTGAGTGTGAGGGGAACTAAAAGGGACGAAAGGAAGGGGGAAGGAAAATAGACGAATCAGGACGAAAATGAAAGTGACGAGGATGAAAGAAGGGAAAGAAATGAAGGAGGATAGAAAAAAAATGAAAGAGGAGGGAAAGAAATGAAAGAGGAGGGAAAGAAATGAAGGAGGAAGGAAAAGAAATGAAAGAGGAGGGAAAGAAATGAAGGAGGAAGGAAAGAAATGAAGGAGAAGAGGGAAGCAAGAAGAGATGAGGGAGGAGGGGTTAAGGAAAACGGAGAAGGAAAGAAAGAAGCGAGGGATGGTGAAAGTGAGGATAAGAAAGGAAAGGAAATAATGTATTAAGAAATTGAATAGATGTGACGAATCATTACCAGAAGCTGGGGAGAATACAATAGCGGAAGATGTAACAAAGAAAAGGAGAAGAGGAATGTGACTGTAATGAACGGTGAATGAAGGGATATAATACCGTATTAAGGGAATCATGTGTTATGGATGAATTTTGAGGACCAGTGATTCCTCCAGACTGCATCACGATACAGATTTCATAAGTGTTGTGTGACTAAATCATTCCCCCTTTAAATTATATGGAATTGGCTAAAGAGGGTACGATAAACAGAGAACTAAAGAACGAAGAGACAGACAGATGCATGACAGGTGGAAGGAGAGACATAGATAGATAAGTGATATATACAGAGAGAGAGAGAATGTGAGTGAGAGAGAGAATATTCTGGTAGGGAAGTTGGAGGTAATTGTTAAATTGTTGAAGGAACGCTGCGTTCCAAGGAGAATGGATCTTGGATTTAAAACGAGGGAAGGAATTTGGAACTGAATAAAAGAAACGTGTTTGGAAGATAGAGGACGAAGGGATGAGGGAGGGAGAAGAAAATGAGGAGCTTTGGGAGGCAGTGAAAAAGAAGGATAATGCATGGACAAAGAAAAGGAAATGATAATGAAGGAAAGTTGAAAGAATGAGGAAGGAAGAGAGGACAGAGTTAGCGAAGATGGAAGGAATAAAGAAAAAGGGATTGAGAGAGTAGGAAGTGAAATATAATGTTGGGAAAAAGGCAGACTGTAGTAGCAGAATTAGTGACAAATAGGGGACGACGAGAATAGGAAACAGTGATAAAGGGACGACAGGAAAGAGAGGGAGAATGAACCAGAGAAAGGCATAATGGAAGAGAGTCGAAAGTCGAGGGGAAAAATGGAACGGGAATGACCACAGTTGGAAATGAGAGAGGAGTGGCTCATGGGAGAAGGAGACAAAAGGAATGAGGCGGAGGAAATAGTGGGAGAGGAAAGAAAGAATTGGGGGCTGAGTATTGGAGAGGTGATGGCACTGGGACGAGCAGTTGGGAGGGGGAATGGTGAGGGTAGGGTGAGGGGAGAATGGTGAGGGGAGAATGAGGAGGGAGGAAGGGGAAATGAAAGGGGATGAAGGAAGGGGAAATGAAAGGGGATGGAGGAAGGAGATAGAGGGAGAGGAGATGGAGTGAGGGGAGAGGAGATGGAGTGAGGGGAGATGGAGGGAGGGGAGATGGAGGGAGGGGAGATGGAGGGAGGGGAGATGGAGGGAGGAGAGATGGAGGGAGGAGAGATGGAGGGAGGGGAAATGAAAGGGGATGGAGGGAGGGAAAATGAAGGGAGAGGGAGAGAGAGGTAAGGAAAGAGGGTGGAGGGAGGGGAAATGAAAGGGGATGAAGGGAGGGGAAAGGAAAGAGGGTGCAGGGAGGGGAAATGAACGGACAGGGGAGGAAGAGATGGAGTGAGATGATTCGCAGGGAAGTGAAGGGAAAAGGACAATGAGAAAGAAACAGAGAAGTGAGGTAAAGACAAAAAAATATGGAGGGAAGGAGAGGGAGGAGAAAATAGAAAAATGGTACATACATAAAAAGGCACAGAAGAGAAGCACCACAAGACTAGCGAGGAAAACAGGCACATAGAAAGATGCAACGCTACGGGAAGTGGAGAGAAGGGAAGGGCATAAATCATAAATGAGGGGAAAGGCCGCCAGCACAAATTAGAAGGGGCACGGAAAGCAGCGGTATATTTAGAGTAGGGTTAAATAGAATGGAATGGTAAAGTGCACGAAGGAGTGACGTGTGCCTGTGAGAAGAAAGAAGTGGAAAAGGGAGTGGATGGAGGGTGAGGAGGGGGGGACGCAACCAGAGAAAAGGAGAAAAGGAAAGAAAGGATGCAGAACGAAAGGAAGGAAGGAAGGAATACAGATGATGGAACGGCGGATGAAAGAAAAATGAAGTGTGAGAAACACATGTTCTGTATGCACGGGAAGATGCTGTGGGGGAAAACAAGGACGAACCTAACATATGAATGGAATATAACAAGCGAACGAAAACAGACGCAAAAAGATGGGAAATGAGTTAGTGAGTGGACGAATGAAGAGGTAAAGAAAAAGACAGTGATAACAGAGAAGACCTGACACCACAAAAGATAATGAGACGGAGAGAAGGGGTAGCAAACACAAAGGAAAAGGAAGGAAGGAAAAAAAAAATAGACAGTGGAAGAGTGGAAAGGGGTATGCTCGGGACAGAAGGAGCGCCCAAACCCGTAAAGCACCACTACCCACAACTTTGCAGGCAATGCCCTCCCCTCCTAGTGTGAGATGGAAAGTGAGCAAAGTTGGAATTTAGTGTGCACAAAATGAAGTGCAATAGGGAACCCTGGGATAAAAAGTGACCAGGCAGGAGGCAGAAAATGTAGAGTTGAAGTCGTGGTGAGAAGAGGAAGAGTACGAGGCCGAGGGAAGGACTAAGGTGAGTGGCAAAAATATATATATATACAGCAAGATATGAAAGGGAGGAGTGGTGGTGGTGGTGGTGGTGGGTACTCGGTGTGAGAAAATGAGAAGACTTGTACGAGGGTCAATGAGAGAGAGAGAGAGAGAGAGAGAGAGAGAGAGAGAGAGAGAGAGAGAGAGAGAGAGAGAGAGAGAGAGAGAGAGAGAGAGAGAGAGAGAGAGAGAGAGAGAGAGAGAGATGGAAGACTTGAGAAGAGGAAATATGTAAGTAGATAAGTAGATGGTAACAGAAATAATAAGAAATAGGCAGGCATACATATAATAGAAGCAATGTCTAAGATTATTATAAAAAGAAATGAGGAAAAATTATACACAGGCAGAGAGATGGCAGTGCAGACGGAGAAAAGACTGGAGAGGGAGTCACAGGGATAAAGAAATGAAACGAGAGGGACAAATTTATTCAGATATATACAGATGAAGAGAGAGTGAGTGGAAGTAGTTAGTAGAGCACACAGTAAATGAAGAATGACGAAGGAAGGAAGGAAGGGAGAAAGGGGACAGGAGAGAGAGGGAGAGATTCAGTAGAGGAAAGGAAAGATGGTAGAATGGGAGAGAGAAGAGCAGGACGTAGAAAAGCTAAGGATGAATATTACAGAAAGGTCACAAATAAGAATATATATATATAGTTTTGGTTTTACTGGTGGTCCTGAGGCTGATTTTGGGATCTATTTTATCTTGACTGCCATTATGTGGAAAACAATGGTTAGTCAAAGGCCTTTAAGGACAAAAGGGAGGGAAAGCAGGTGGAAGGAAAGATAATGAGGATAGTGTAGAGTTTAGGTGGTGGCATAATTATACTAAAACAATAATAATAATAATATGTGGATATATTTAAGAAGGCAAGAGAATAGAATAATGGAAGACTGCTATCATGGGGATATTATGGGGTAAAAGATAACGAGAGAAAAAAGGGGAAACGAGGGAGATAAAATGAAAAGGAATTATGGAGGAAAAATTATATCAAGGGAATAAAAATGTGAAGAATAGGGAAGTAAAATGAAAAAAAAAAAAAAAAAATGGGAGCCAAAAATGGAAGGAGGAAAAGATAAAAGAACCCTGTATGAGATAATGGGAAAGAGGAAGAAAAAAAGGAAGGAAGAAAGGAAATATGAAGGAAATAAAGGAAAAAAGGAAAGAAAGAAAAATGAAAGAAAAGAAAGGAAAAAGAAAGAAAAGAAAGGAAAAGGAAAGAAAAGAAAGGAAAAAAGGAAAAAAAGAAAGGAAGGAAGGAAGGAAGGATTTGCAGAAGGAGGAGGAGGAAAGTAAGAATGAAGTGGGAGGAACGGAAAGGATAACTCGAATATTCCAACAAGCAAAACAGAGAAGTAAGGAAGAAGGAATGTCCAAGGCAAAGGAGTCGAGTTGAAAATATTGCCTTAAAATGTGTGAAGAGTTACTGGGGCACTGAAATGGACCCGAGAAAACGAAATGGAGACTCAAGAATGGAGTGAGAGAAAAAAAAAATAATAAAAATACTAATACTAATAATAACAGAGGCATGGAGGATGACAAGAGGAGGACATAAATTTTGGGTATGAAAAAAGTTATTGAGAAATGAGAGAGAATGAGTGAAAGAGGATGAATCCAACGTGTGTGTGTGAAGGAAGGAGTGCAAGAGGACCCA
>JAWQEG010002901.1:27500-29231 GCA_033782935.1 Petrolisthes cinctipes | reverse complement strand
GAGAGAGAGAGAGAGAGAGAGCAATCAAATTAACGCAGGGCGCCTCTCATGCAGCCTCTTGTTATTCCACGGGACCAGATGACAAAAGAGAGGGACGCGAGGCAACACACACTAATGAACCTCACTATAACTGTACATTCTGCCTAGACCAATAGGCGAGCCCACACTTTGAGTGATGTTGCCAGATGGTGGTCTATTTTTTATCTGCGACATTTTAAGTGCTGGACATGGGTAACTTAGTTAAATTTCATACCTTATTTTACACTAGAAAATTAGCGTTCTAGTTCACGACCTTTTACTTAGATGTATAAAAAAATACATACTTTTGTGTTTTCGCATAATATATGCTGAATATACTATATTTTTCATATAAATTAGTAAATAGTAAAAGTCGAAATATGTGCATTATGCGGCTTTCATGAACTGCATGAGTATAACAACCTACAAATATTAACAATTGTATTTAGCATGACCCATACCATGAAGCGGAAAATGTTGAAATGCCATATGTTCACATTTATTAGCATTAGAAATATGCATACCTTGCGCTGCCAGACGCATGAAGAGGTGAAAGCAAGCTAACTGAA
This sequence comes from Petrolisthes cinctipes, assembly GCA_033782935.1. Lineage (NCBI taxonomy): Eukaryota > Metazoa > Arthropoda > Malacostraca > Decapoda > Porcellanidae > Petrolisthes > Petrolisthes cinctipes. The sequence goes on along the minus strand of JAWQEG010002901.1, from coordinate 28,644 downwards.
TGTGCGGATACTGCGGGGATCGCACACTGGGTTGCTGCAGCAGCAGAGAACGTATCGTACGGAGACACCAATATATTATCAACATCTTATTGTGATTTAGTACTGTTACTATCATTGACGACGTAAAATGTAAAATATAATTATAAAAGGCCTGTATAAGTTTGTATATCATTCTAATTTTGTTATCTTTGCGTATAAGCGGACTAAAAAGCCTCTTCTGAAATAATAGGGATATATATTTTTATTCATGGCTGTATTCGTATGAAAATAAGTTAAAATAAGTTAAAAATATGTAAAAAATATTGAATAAGTTATAATAAGTCGTTCCACAATAGGAAGCCCAATATAACTTTGCCCGACATAGGACATATTTTCCAGCCTAGAAATCGCCATCAAAATGCCGTTTGGCAACTCGCTTTAAAGTGTGGGCTCGCCTATTGGTCTTGCGTACTGTCTGGCTACTTCACAGTCACTCACACACTCTCTCTCTCTCTCCTACTTCGTTTTACTCTACCTGTTCTCTTACCTCCAACTATCTCACTCTCTCTCTCTCAATCCCGTGTTTATTTCCCTCGTAACGGGACTCAAAATGAAGCCAGGTTCTGCCAAAGGGACCGGACAAAGAAGAAGGCAACCAGGGAAGGAAGGAAACTGTGTGGACCTTGTGACAATAATTTATGGTAATCCAACTCGTTAGTGGAGGTAATGATACGCCGAGAGTTGGCGCACCACCACCACCTCACTCCAACCACCACCCACCTCATCCAGCCAGCCAGCCAGCCATTCCACCTCACCCATTTAAAATTAAAAGATTAGATACCGGTACAAGCAATATTATTTTCTTTACAATGCTTCCACCCTCCCAACTGGTCCAGGCCAACAAATACACACACACATACACAAACCATACTCTCCTTTATACACGATGAAATACTGTGCTCATCCCTCTCTCTCTCTCTCTCTCTCTCTCTCTCATCTCTCTCTCTCTCTCTCTCTCTCTCTCTCTTTGCACACAAGACACGAATGAAACGGGAACAAAAACGCAAGCAGCAATGAAGACACAGGAAATTAAAGGGACAAGTGAAATGAATGGTATTAAGAGAAGATAGGAGAGCATCCAGACTGAGGAAGTGACGAACACAAA
>JAWQEG010002901.1:0-25000 GCA_033782935.1 Petrolisthes cinctipes | reverse complement strand
GGGGGGAGGAGGGGGTTGAGAAGCACACACACCACCTGACACCCACGCATGCTGACACCACCACCACCACCACCACCACGGAGGTCGAATGAGGTGGGGGAAGTGGAAGAGAAAGGGAGAGACGTAAGTAGGGAAAATAAACCAAAAAGACTATGAAGATAAATGATAAGCCTATGTATATATATATATATATGAAGAAGTTCGAAGTCAGAAACGTAATTACAGAAAGAGAAGGCAAGGAAAACAAAGGAAATATAAATACCGGAGATGAAAAGAAGGAAACAAAAATACATGAGTAACAACGGATAATGTAAAAAGAAGTAAAGTAAGGTAAAAGAACGATATGAGTAAAGAAATGATAAAAAAGCAAAGGGCACAGGTAATGAGAAGCAGATGTGTACAGGAAGAGTAGCAAGAAGGGCGGGGTGCGATGGGAAGTGAAGAAGAGAGAGAGAGAGAGAGAAGAGAGAGAGAGAGAGAGAGAGAGAGAGAGAGAGAGAGAGAGAGAGTGTGTGTGTGGAGGAAGGAAGAGGGAGCACCCCAGATAATGACGGGGGTAGGGGGGGGGAGGTAGTAGAGGACATACACCCACCCACCCCACTACAGTCTGGTGGAAAGGTGGGGGAAGGGAAGGGAAGGGGAAGGGGGAAATGGGATGTGGAAGGGAAAAACAGTGAGAGGAGAGACTTCTAGATATATAGATAGATAGAAAGAGGAACAGTGTATAAGTGATTTTTAAAGCTCATGAAAAGTAGATACGAGAACACATCCAAAGACAACCACGAACCACATTCCCAAACCTGACCCTACACAACAACAAAACATCACACAAACCCTTTCCTACTAAACACAACAACAACAACAACAACAACAACAACAACAACACACACACACACACACACACACACACCAAATGAGAGATGAGTTCGCTGCTTGCTGAAACCACCACCACCACCAACCGGAAGCATTGGTGGTGGTGGGAAGATGTCAACGCACCCGCACATAGTTATCAGACTCTTTCAAGGCGGAAGCTACTGACTACAGTACCATGCAGGAGGAGGTCATGGCAAGAGAGGAGAGGAAGAATGGAGTGGGGTGGGGTGGGGCGAAGTGAGGTGAGGCGGGGGAAGCAGTATTGGATGGGTGGGTGGGGTGGGGTGAGATGAGGGACGGGGAATAATATAGGGTGGGTCTGAGGGTGAGATGAGGGATGGGAGTAATATAGGGGTGGGGGGTGAGGTGAGGGGTGGGGGGGGTGAGGTGAGAGGGTGGGAATATTATTGGGGTGGGCGGGGTGCATGGGCCGAGGCAGGGAAGCAGTAATCTCTCTGGCTCAATTGATCACTTGACAGCTAACAGTCTCAACTCGTTCATAACAACATATCCAAATCTCCACAAACAGGCCTAACTGGAAAAAGACTTGATACCTTTAAACACGTGGTCTGCTGTGGCCTATGTATGAGAAATTATATCAATCCTATATCCATTATATTTCTCAGAGTCTTGTCAGTCATACATAAACTATTCATCTTACAAATCACACTTTCATGTGATTATTTCACCTCACGTCCCGGCGGCATATTCTCCAAGTGTGAGGGTTTGTAGGCACCGGGTATTTCCAAAACTAGGATACCTACGTAACTATAGCCCAAGTTGTGGCATATAAAGTTAACATCTTCATCATCATAAAGGAGTAAGGGTTTTAAGTCGTACACACTTGGGAAATATACCGTCCGCCACGCTGTCTTATCAATCTCGTTAACACTCCACTGTTTGTTTGTTATCCGATTCATCTTCTCAACGAGCTGTCCCATTGTATCATGTTACCTCTTCCGTTCATCACTTACCTCAGAATACAAATGAGACGTCAAAATAACACACACAAACACACACCTTATCATGCCATCTATTTCCCAGTTATTATATCATACTTAATTTCCTCTTCCATCTCTCTACACCTCCCCCCCCCCCTTCGTTCAATCTCATCCTCCCGCCTCTCCTTGTCAACATCTCATCTTTCCCTCTTTATTAATGGACCCTTTCTCCACAGGCATTTCCATGGATATCCTCCTCGGTGTGTCTGATTCACCCCCCCCCCCTACCCTCCATCCCCCATCTCTCTGACTCTTGCCCGTCCTCAGCCTGGCCGTCATCACACACACCCTTCTAATCAGCAGACATTATCTCCCCTTATTATCTTCCGTAATTGCCACTTCCTTCACTTGTCTCTACCTTCTTTCAAGCTCTTTATTTACAACTTCCCCCGACGCCCGGGCGCCTTCCCATTCGTCACGACACCTACAACAACAGAGACCGCTAGCAAACAATGAACACGTGAGGTAAACAAGTGAATATCGAGGGTTAAACACAAACACACTGGATGTAAACAAAACTCGCAGTAACACAGACACGAGCGACAAAGAGAGTGAGTGAGCGCGTGCTGACCAACCAACCCGTCACGCCTATAAATCACTTTAATCCAGCCGTAACTCTGTTTAATTAATTGCCTCCTCATTACTTCTCTGTATTTAATTGGCTTCTCATTAGTACGTCTAGACCAATTGAGTTCTATAGTATTTTGAATGTGCATAAGAGCAATTACAAAACATCTCTCGTCTTCCCACTATAGTACATCTCATTAACACACGTCCCCACCCAATTATTGATTTAATTGAAGTTACTGCAGCCTACATAACCAGGAAAACTGAAGGAGTGGAAAGGGAGCGGAAGGAAGAAACGGTGAATGGGAATAACGGATGGATGGGAGGAAAAATAAGAGGGTGGTGGTAAAGAGGAAAAAAAAAAAGGAAGGCAGTGACAGGAAGAGTTCGGCACAATTGCCAACCATTACATACACCTCACGCCAAGGACACTACCGTACATTCATAACACACATACATAGCCTACATACAAGTTAGGAATGTGTATATTATAAGACAGTCCATACACTCATACAGCATACACATCCACGCAATACAACGCTAGTCATGCAATAATAATAATAATATGTCAATCACGCCAGTAGATGATTAGATTGTATAGTATGTTGATGCAAAGTAACATATTGTATAGCTGGTCTGAACAGAAGGACATGACACACATTTATTCGAATACCAGTAGTCTTTTGCATACCCTTATATAAAACTGACAGAAAATATTTTACCTGTTTAAATGATTCCTCAGGCCTATCATAAGTAACATAAAACAGTATGGTCATAATGAAACTTATTACCGGGTACCTTATTCCACAATGAACATTAATATTACGCTCCAGAGGAATTTATTGTACAACTTACCTTTCGGAGGCAAACCAAGCTAAAGTCAAAGACAAATTAATGCGTTCGAACACTCCCCTCCAGGATCCTAGCAAGGCCACCCCGCCATAGCATTGGCGGACCGCGGCCTCCACCCAGCCAACCCAGGACCCGCACACACAACAAAGAAGCAGTAAAATGTACTATGATCACCATCGTTTCTATTATACTAATAACACACACACACAAAGACGAATCAGCCTTTACAAATACCTTATCCTATAATATTAAAATTGTTGCCACCGTAACTAAATAATGTAGACAATCGTTGCTACTATGATATAAAACTAATGCAAATATTTGGCAAATAGGCATCTCCAGCTGTAAGTCACCTGTGGGCGAACCCGACAAGTTCAGCGGTGGTGAGCGCCATGACAAAGGCACGCCAGAAACTTGTCCCTACATATATACATCACAACCAACACTAATGGAATATAAATATGCAGCAAAGCACTACAGAATCTATTAAGGACCCTGTGATCGTGTATGAAACTTGGAGACTTCTGAATCCTCCTGACTATGCCACGAAAACAAGCTCCTTCCATATAAGTGTGTGTATTTCGTGGCAATATTTGAAGGACTTATTTACCTCCAATATTCTGACTACATCACAGGGTCCTTAAACAGTAAAAGTAGTGGCTTAGCTTATTCTGCCAGTAATCAACGTTATTCTGATCATACTGTACTTTATATCGTTCACACATCACACACAACAAACACCCACGTAATGGTAATCAAAGCTTCAGCATAATAAGAAGACTTAAGAGATAGGAGGTTAACCTGTTGTAATCTTTAACAAAGTAGCCTTGCCCTACTACACCTTGGCTATCATCCTGTCTAATCTGTCTTTTACCTACCTACCTCAGCGGACGGACCGACCTGCCACCAACAAAGTCCCCAGCCCAGCACACAGTCACGTAATGGCTCTATCCCTTACGTAATTATAGTAACGACCATTTAGGCCCACAGACGCACTAATTCCAGAGAAAATGCCCCTCCCTTGTGCATATTCATGGCTCCACCACCACCGCCACCCACGAGAAACAAGGCCCAATACAAGGGGTCATATTGTCTTCCATAACATATAACAGATACTAATGCCCCGATATTTCTCAGACTATCATACGAATGAAAAACGTGACTGCGGCGAAAGTGTTATCTTGAAATAAATGAGGTAACCTATGTCATAACTAAGGTGAGTATGGGTACTGAACTGATTTGAACTAACCAAATAAGGTAGCCACTGCGCACTCAAGACTATCTCCCCAGCTTCTTATCACCACACAAGTCAGTCAATGACACTAAGCTGCGACAAGGAATCTAAACCATAGATACCAAGAACAAGCCCAAACACAACTTACAAAACTAACTCGACCAAAACAAACATATGAATAACTTGCTAGATGTCCAGTATCGCAGGGTTTTGTTTTAGTTGCAAATAATACAAATATAATAGTGGAAAACAATCATTAGTTTATCAGTGGAAATGGGGGGGGGGGGGGGCGAGTACTGTGTATTCACTGAACTGAAAGCGTGGATTAAATGTGAGCACAACTCGCAGTATAAAACTCAGATGTCGCGTCTGAACACAGATCTGGCGCAGACTCAGATGGATGCTACCGATTTCTCCATACTCATATGACTCATCTCAGTATATGTGGTATGTTTCCTGGCATTGTTTGGGAGGAACCAGGCATCCCCTAATTCGCCGACAAAATCACACCGTCCAAATGTTTCCCCGTTTGTAGTGTCAGAGGCCAGGGGATGGGCAGGGTTGTTATGGTTGACTGACTGCCCAGGGGGTAAGCTTACAAAATGACATGAGAGGAGAGGATAGGAGAAAGGAAAACGGGTGATGATAAACAAAGGAGAGAAGGAAAAAACAGATAAAGTGAGCAATTGAGGGGAAATATAACAAAGTGAGATGGCAAATGAGCCGAACCACAGAAACAAAAAACATTGAACCTAAAACGAAGAATACTGGTTTGTGGTGATAATAGTCTGGGAAATGAAGGATGAAACACAAGGTCTGGTAGAAAAAAATCGAAAAGCATAAGGGAGGAATGAGATAAGGGGTGAGAAGATAGTGAGGAGTGGGTTGACAAGCATAAAGGAGGAAGAGGGAGAAGGAAGGTGATGAGGAGTGGGTCGACAAGCATAAGGGAGGAAGAGGAGATAGGGAGTGGGAGAAGGGTGATTGAGGAGGAAGAGGAAGGTTGTGGGAAAGAGAGGGCCGACTGAGGGGGAGGGGGAGGAGGAAGGTGAGTTGAGTGTGACTGTCCTGGGCTGGAATGTTCATAACCGGTTCCTGACTACGAGGACATAAAACCCCAAAACTGAAATACCTGAACGATTAACACAAAGTAGTAAATGCACAGGAAGAGGGAATACTAACACACTGGTAATGTACTTCCTGTCCAACCAACACCATGTACTTAATTTACAGGACAATACTCTAACGTGATCGGTCTGTATGCAAATAACACTACATGGAATTCAGAGAAACTGGCACCGATAAGAGTAGAATCGTCGGCCATTAAATAAATAGACAATTAATAAAATATGAAGCTATTTAAATATAAGGAAATACAAGGGAAAAACAAACACAGTCTCATGAGAACCCGGACCCTCCCTCCCGCAAAGAGCAATTTCAAATCATAACAATACACTACAACACTATCGTACGGTCACAATACAAAAGTATCGTACAATCAACCTGTTGAGTTACGAACCTTCGACGCGTGTCCGCCTCACCAACACGAGGGAGAACCACAGTATCTCACTTTTCAGAGACCCCTAAACTCACATATTCCGCGCGCCATACACAAACACCGACATACAATAGACACAATACCATCTCTGGAAAGGCTCCTAAGACGAGGCAACCTTGTCCCCCAAGACGTAAACTCAGTGGGGATTGGTCCATTTAACACTGGCCCAGGCCCCCACGTGTTTTCGTCAATTATCCTGATAGTTACCGCTCACAAGGGTAATTGGCCGCACGATACACGGCCGAGTGAAACAAAATGGGAAAGGGAGTCATCCATAATGGTACGGCGCAGCGGGAGCAAGTCCGAGGTGAAGGTGGTAGATGCCACACGCCACCAACTGAGATACCTCAACACCTACTTTCCCAATTCGTTGACAAACCTACTGTTTGGGCCTAGTTATACGGGTCTGTCGAGTGGAATACCTAGGCCTCGTAACTTTAATCGTTGTACTCTCAGAAGACTGAAATGGCCCAGTTACAAAGTGTAAAATTATTCGACAGCTGGAAGCCAATAGCAACCTGTTTGCGGTTGACTAGGAAAGGGTAGGGGAGGGGGAACCAGGAAGGATGGAGGGAGGGGCCTACGTGTATGATAATTAGACGATTAGATTATTTAAAATCTCTTATCTCCCTCCACTTCCACTGAAGGGAAAAACGTATTATTATCTCTGCGAGCGACTTTATGTGAAGGGTGCAGTTTACGTACCCTTTGGCGAGCTACTCTTGGCATACAAATGGCTGATAATTAAGATATGGAACGAGGCGACAGTCAACGATAGACAGGGAGGATACACACGCAGGGCATGGACGGGGGAGGGTGGGAAGCTAGGTAGGGGGGTGGGTGAACTATACACATTGCCACAATTAACTTAATTCGACCATTTCATACCCCGCGACCTGTTGGATAGCCATCGTATCAGACCACCACAAGGAAGACGAAATGAACCAATAAATAGACACAACAAAAAGAAAGTCTGGGCCAAGCCACCACCACTGAGATTAGTTCAAAACATAACAAGAGGGAAGGAGGAGGGAGGGGGGGGGGACACCTGCCTACCTCTCTCTGCCAACAAGTGGGGATGTGGGTACTGAAAAAGTCTCACGCCACCAATAACACCAACCCAAGCGCTACGAAAAAACAGAACATAGTACATCTGTTTCGATCACTTACAATAATATAAGAGGACAAGGTATCTTTTTCCGATCAGTAAACAAGGAGGCGGATTACTACACAAATCTCACGTACCATTATCACGGCACGTCCCCGAGTAATCGAATTTATCTAGCTTAATTAGCCTACCCAAGATACAAGGACCCTGGGAACGTTTCTACATTACATTCTGAACACTACCGATCGCTGAGGGACAGGCGGATGAACGAACATCTTTGTATAGGCCCATAGGCTCCCTCACACACACAGCCAGCCAGCCACCATAAAACTCAGGGCTCGCTAACACCCTGACGAAAACAAACCCATTAGATCGTCCAACTCTCCATCAAAACACCCTCCTCAACTCAACGGGGTACAACGCATGGGAGAAAAAGTACTCGAGCGCCTGCCCATTCCAGCCGACTCGATAAATATCACGTCATCAACTGATCACGTACAAACACACTGAATAAACAAAAAGACTTGCAAAATTTTACAGCTATCAATGAACACCACCTCATAGCAAAAACAAAAACCTCCTCCATCTACAACAACGACATGAAATAAAATACCGGTAGCTGTTAATCCGTGACTTAACTAAAGGCCAGTATGGAACGAAAAATTATGTCCGCGACTGTACAGACCAGGGGAAGGGAGGGATGGGAAGGGAGGGGGGCAGAGGAATCCATGACAAAGGGAGTGGGAGACTGGCATTGTGTGCGTCCCCGCGGAGGGCTGGCCGTATTCCTCGTCAAACCCAATTTACTAGGAGTATAGAAGAAAGTGTAGAATCCTACAGATCTTCAATACTATTGTCAACCGAATCCAATCTCAATTTTTCCACCCGATGATCGTGTTAAGTTGCTTACAACTCGATTCAATGCTGGCTTGGAATATGGTCTTAACAAGCGTAAGTGTAATCCATTTCTATACATACCCCAATATCTCTTTACTTACCGTATATCCAACCATACCCCCAAATCTATTCCCTTTCAAACATCTCACAAATGCAAGTGCTCTCCACATTCCACAGTTTCTCATGATATCAAGTGTCCTATGTAACAAACTACTGTACTCAAAATATTTTACCTACAGATATCGCTCCTCTCACTAACCTCCCATGCTACCCCTGTATTCCTCCCTCCCCTCCGGTCCTGTATAGCCTCCCTCCATCTCATCCCCTCCCTCCATCACATTCCTCCCAAGACACTGACGGGAGGAACGCAGGAGAAACTGAATAAAGAAAATCTGACTGGGTACAAAACATCCCCTTGTCTTCGGGTGGCTTGATAAGGCCTGATGGGTTAGGCGGCGTTCATGGAAATGCACAAAAGAGAGCCTAGTGCGGTGGAAGGTAGAAGGAATGGAAGAGGAGGAGGATGCGTTACAGGGTGGTGAGGTGGAGCGCAAAGGAGGTAGAAAAACGAGGTGGTGGTGTGGTGGTGGTGGCGTAGCTACAGCTTGATGCTGTAGTATGTTGGGGGAGAATGCGGTAATAGGAGTATTTTAGGGGGCAAGAGGCAGAGAGCTAAGTGGAAATAAAAGACAACGATAGGATGGGGTGAGATGATCTAAAACACCCACTAAAAAACAAAATATTTGAACCATTACTCGTAACATAGACACACACCAGTTGTCACAGGACCAACTTCCCTCCTTCCCAGCTTTCACCACCATCCCTGTTGCCGCTACCAGCACCACCCCACACCCATCATATATAATATACCATGATTACCAACACTCTTACAGTAGATACTGTGATTTTTCCTTTTTCCAGAATAAATTATCATTCCCTAAAACCAGGCGACGGGGAGTGGAACAGACAGAACAAACTAAGCTCAATTGAACCTAGGAAGAAACAAGAAACAAATTATCAAACAGTACTGCAGCATTTGAAAGTATGATCGACTTAGGAATGCCCGGTAATAACAATGCAACCAGACTGTACCACTGAACATTATGCTATGTGTGGGAGAACCTTTTAACCCACAACAACCACCACCACCATGAAAAACACCCACACTTCCTGCTATCCCCCCCCCCTCCCCAACCACCGTCCAAATAACCCAAAAACAAGAGAAAATTGCGAAAATAGGAAGGTGTGTGTGTGTGTTGGGGGAGGGAGGGAGGAGCAAAAGGTCGACAAGAGCGGGAAGGACGAGATACGGAGAAGTGAAGAAAAGAGGAGCTAGTGAGGAGGGGGAGAACAGGGGTAGGTGGGTGTTAGGAGGAGGAGGCATGGGTTGGGGGGGGGGAAGCTAGGAAGGACGAGGAAGGAGGGGGAGTGGTGAAGAAAATATAATAGGAAAATCTGTGATGGAAAAGGATTGGATGGAGAAGTGAAAGGGAGTTAGTTGGTAGGGTGAAGGAGAAGGAAAGGTGAGGGAGGGAAGTTCAGAGCAGCAGATGGTGGCGGGGAGGAGAAGAGGGGGAGGGGAAGGAAGATGGGGGGAGGGAATGTGAGGTTTGGACTCGTAGTAGGGTAGGTAAGGATAGGTAGGAGGGCAGGAGGAGCAAGAAAGTGTAGCGGACGGAGATATTATGAGAAGAGAGGTGGAAGTGAGAGGAATGGAGGGGGTGTACGAAGGCGGACGAGGGGGGAGAGGGAAGGTGGGTGGGGAGGGGGAGAGAGAGAGGGGGTGGGATGGAGTGGAGGGGAAGGGAGAGGGGTAGGGGAGTGTAGTGAAGGCTCGGTAAGGCCACCCACAAGCTAGCTCACGTGTTGTTGACAGACGCCAGGTGACGCCTATCTTAACCCTAATTTCCCACCCCTCTACCCTGCCTTTGGACAAGAGACACAACCCATTCCTAACCTCCAACCTCAACACGAGCGAATTAGCACAAAAATACCGAGCAAAACGACCCTGTGACCACTCGGGACCACCAAACATTGACCCAGAGTTGAGGGCCAACAAGACGGCAACAACAAGAGTAGAGGAGAGTCGAGTCGCGCACAGGTAGGGGCGTTTCCTCCCGACGCCTCACTACTTAGAGGGCATGCCGATTATGTCTTTCTTAGAGATTGGATTTGGACTTGTTGCATCCCAGCTTGCACGCACGGCCTAGCAATTGCACAGACGGAGGGGTGATTGGGTGCCGCAGCCGCCGATGAGAAGGGGCGGGCGGGGGGCGGGGGGAGACAGGTGAAGGGAGGGGAGAGGGAGGGAGGGTCCATCAAAAGTCCTCAACCCACAATTAAATCGCTGGCGACCCTCCGCACGCTACCTGACTAGCCGGGCCGGAGGGGTGCATCCTACCCGGCGGCTCACACGCATACGTACACAGACACACGCACAAACTTACACGCCTTGCTGCCTCACACTCTCTCTTTACGCAAGTGCATTTCCATGGAAAATCCGTATTAAACCACCAGGCACCGTGGTTGACGAGGGGTATCGCTTCGTCACACAACACACATTACAATACAGAGCGATGTAGCTTTAAACAGAACCAAACAACTCTCATGGAGACGTCATCCACTTACATCCACATCCTACCCCCTACCCCCACCCCACCCCATCCCTCTCTCTAACAATTATGCACCAAGCCATCACTGAATCGGGACTGGTTATGGTGCAGGCTTTAGGTACACAGCCAAAAAGTCTTCCCTGAACACACTTGCACTTTCATGTCATCCGAATCAAGCTCATTGGGGTCACTAAACAATCAATTAACTAATCTTTTACGGTACACTATAAATTAGAGGGTAGCACAGAACTAGGCCGGAAATTAATTAACCGGCATACTTTGGAGGAATAAATGCGCTATAATGCACCAAACGTATAAATTATCCCCTTGATGTAAACCCAACCTGGTAATACTGGAGAAATCACACAAAACCCAAGCCCAGAAAGATCAGGAACCGTGTTAGGGAGGGACGTGGGTTACCGCTATATCTCAAGCCTAATTACGATGCCCTGGGAGGCGCCGGGGCAGGAAGCGTTATCTGACCGAAATACGATAAGGACAGGGCGAGGCTCGTAAAGAATATGGTTGAGAGGGGCGACTTGAGCACGCCACTTATCGCGCTGCGGTGATAACTCGGCAAATTTCCCTCGTGTTTCCGATACCAAGACTACCCGCGACCCCTTGTCATGTTACCAAGGTGTGGATAAGTGTGATTGTGTGTGAGCTTTGGAGTGGGACAACAGCCAGACTATATGCAGCCAAAGCGGTGTGAAAATTATGAATGATTACGATAAATGAGTTGAAGGGCTTTTGGAACAAACAGACTGATGATAGTAATACGGTATATGAGGCACACGATGGTTTATTAGCCTATATTCAAATTATCTAGCTTAAACGGTACCATAGGATATATGTAGGGGACAAGCATTAAAATTCTGCATACCTACAAACTACTGGTGAATAATCAATACATGCTACTTGATACATAATGGTAGATATAGTAGGCTATAATGTAAGGTTAGTAATCAAGCACAACTAAGTTCTGTGTGCCAGAAATACGGGGAAGAAGGGAAATGACAAGGGGGTGGGTTTTTCCACGATCGAGATCTTGGATTTTCAACGAACAACAATCGAGTGAATACAATAATAACCAGAGACGTTGAGCAACTTCATTCCAGCAACTCGGGAAATTTAGAGTGCGTATATTGAAACCCACTAATGCTTGCACATGATCTAGAGCTATAGGCAAAAATAATGTAATCATGTTCCCAGCTGCTACAGCCTATGTGGTATCCTAATAAGTGAAAAATGCATCGTACAATAATTAGATATAGGACACTTGAGCATCTACACGTGCTTCCTAGATGCGCATTAAACGTTTCTATCTATAAGCTACAAGTCTCGGAATAAAACGTTTGACACCAACATGTCAAGTTATCCTAGATGCGCATTAAACGTTTCTTATCTATAAAAGCTTCAAGTCTCGGAATAAAACGTTTGACACCAACATGTCAAGTTATCTGTACGGGGAGGGAAACACAACAGAGCTGTCCCAGGAAACCTACAGCCACGCTGGTGCTGTTGACATTTAAGTCCCTCACTAGCTGGGCGGCCACGGCGGAAATGATGAATAATAACACTTCCAACACCAGACTCTACCGACCTTCCGTTCCCAGAGTCAAACCACCGGAAATATTTATCAAAAAGCCACATACTACACTGAACTTGCCCTGGTACAGCACTCTCGTCAGGCCTACACAAACCTCAATTGAAACACGTGTACCCAACATCACAGCTTGACCTTAAGTTTAAAGAATTCCACATCACCACAGTCAAATGGGTCGCAGTACACCACTTAAAAAACAGTTCAAGAAACAATATATATACTGCACTTCAATAAAAACCAATGCCCCATCCACTAAATAAATAGCCATACCAACACTTTTACACTCCTCGGACACACACACACACACAAATGTCTGCACATCACCCACAACATTTACATACAATGCTACAACATACAATTATACGCGACACACTGACCGTATCGGCCACACCATCAGTCATAACCACCACCACATATACACTGTTCAACTGTAAGATGTAGCTTAGGTTATACGGGCTGAAAGAATCCTTGTTAACAACACATCACTCAACAGTGTGCGAATTCCAACCCTAAAGCAGTAGGCTACCCGCATTGACAAAATAAGAAACACTTCTGCACTGCACCAGCGTATTTTGTTGAGCCAATCATCGTCCGTTGTCGTTGAGTGGGAGATGGTCATGGCGCCTTTTGGGCTGACAGACGAGAAAGGACTTTTAACACGATCACAAAAGAACCCAAGTGCCGATTGCGTGCGTCAGCTAAACAGGATGGCTTTGTAACTAAACACTTCGGGCCCAGCGTTAACACACACACAAACTCCTATGTCGCAACTGTACCACTCATGATCACAATCCTAATCTAACCAGTTTACAAACATGACTCTGTCTGGAATTATGGCAAATTAAAATCAGGCCAAGAAGCATTCTGTTAATTTTTTTAACACCAATGATACTTATAAAAACGACAGAATAATACTTTGCTCTCCCAATACCTCTAGTACAAGTAAATCATGCGCAAAAATGTAAGCAAAGATATTAAACAAAAACTGTACATACAAACCTACTAGCAAGGAAGAGTAAACGTATAGCCTACAGATGTTCATGGCCATTTGCATTTGTCCCAACACCTGCTGACCTAATTCATAACACTGACATTCATGAATAAGGTACATATTTAATGATGCTTATATTAACGAAGCCAATTCACCCCAATTTAATTCTGAACACCACTAATATCTTACTAATACAAGCAATTATACGAGAGCACCTGTTGCGTAGGCAGGCTATAAATAACTGGGATTGGACCAGTAAATCTTGTCTCGCATGAAAATTACTTTGTAAACAGAATACAAAAATGCACCACTACTGTCACACTTTATAGATTAGCAAGTGTGAGCAATGGAGCACTGATAAAACAGAGGGGCGGAATCCTTCCCATTCCTATACAATCTACAACCGTAAACAAAACGTTCATAGTGATCTAATATTTCCCACAATATTGAAGGAATGAGTACTGTAGGTGAACATGGATGTTCCTTATCCTACCGCCCTTCCCCTGCCAACCCTATGAACAAAGAGCGTCTTGTGTGAGGCAGACAGCGTGCTCCTTCTTCCGTCCCCACTGTCTGTGTTCCTTTCCCTTCCCTTCCTTTACTGTCCCCCTCAGTCACAGTACTCATTCACAAAAGTTGCAATATACAAACGGGTTCTATGTCTGCATTTCAATAAATAATGCACTCGACCAGACGACGATGTATCCACACACAAATATTAACTATCCATCCTCAAAACGCTAGCCAAGTTTGTGAATGGGGACCTATATGATTACAATGCCACCACCCTGAATCATAGACCCAACTAAACACGTCCACTTCATCACCCATAAATAATGTACATCACCTATATTTTCCATACAATATTCCACAAACAAAATAATAACACTGGCAGGTACTAGATTGCCTTCGCTTTCCCGATAAGCCTCCAAGCGCCTTATCAACAGATTTCTTATCTAGTTGTCGGCAGGCGTTATTAATATTCATCAATCTTAGTCAGGCCTGTCAAAACTATCGCATTGATAAGCTTAGGAAAAATGTTCAACGATTCCCCAGTCCTTGAATTTATCTAATCACTGAATATGAAGATGACAAGAGCATCACCCCACATATCTAGCACCATTATATCAAAACACATAGGCTATTCACAGGTTACTACTACAATTAATTAGCAAGTACTCTGATAATTACATAAATATAATTCACTCATCAAACAATATTTAACCAACTACGACATGGAGTTCTATCACAATTTAACAATAACTACACTGATAACTATAACTAGAAACAAACAATACATTATATTACACATAGAAAAAACATGCAGGGCAGTCATGTTGTCATCAATCGATCACATTTCGACACATGCATAGCAACTACGGTAAGTAGAGTGATTAAATAAATTAGTACATTTGTGTTGACTTTCACCAATTTATTAAGAGATAAGCGTTTTCTGGAGTCACAAAAATGTACGTATAATTACAAGGAAATCATAAAAGATTGTCTGATAAACGCCAACATTATTACATTTTCGTAATTGCCCAATTTCTAAAAGATTCATCTAAAGTACGGTGCAAGTAACAGTTACTTACCCAATTATCTCATCCGAATTTATGAAAATTATCACGAGAACTATATAATACCATAGTTTGGAAATGGAGATGCATCATCGCTTGTCGGCAAACATATTCTCGAATATCAACAGGCAACAATTAGAAGGTAGACATGCAAACTTCAGAAAAATATATCACAATACACACAACATACGCTGCGATAGAAGAAATCAGAGGAATGTATAATAGTACAATAATGCTGGTGAAAAAACTGACATAAAGCAAAACAATGCGTCGATATACCTTGTCAAGTTATCAAATGAATTATTTATGAGCGGAGAGTAAATGATAATCTAAATTACAACAGATTTCACATTTGTCTTTACAGGAACGGCGATAAATTCATACAGCCAAAGCTAAAAATCAAACCGCAAGCAAAAATCAATTAACTGCTATACAGGATATCAAGAAATCAGACCAAATTGGCTTAATGGAGAGCAAATCCGCCGTGATATGAAGAGGCGGGTGGTAAATAGGCTTCAAGCGGTGCAGCGCCCACCTCCAACATGAGGCTTCCCTGGTCCAACCTAAACATTACCATGAATTACCATAAGTCATCCATCAGCTCCCCTAGTCCTGGCAAATTTTCCCACGACAATTCCATGTACGGTCAAAACTAACCCCCTCAAACTCCACTTTTCCGGTAATTACAGAGGAGATGCTAGCATTTGCATAATTTTAGGAGTAGCAAGTACATCACCTGCCAACTCTTAAACTCATTACTTGCAGTTCAATACAATAAACCATGTGCATAAAATTGCACGACAGCAATGCTAGCCGAAGTATAGCCTATGTTATATCATATAATTATTAAAAAAGCTCTAACATCTCTATCCATGATCACTGCTTGTGTTAAAATATCCACCAAACCTAATAATTGATGAAATTGGGCTAAATCCAAATAAACAGACATGGGCTAATCGAACCTGATCATGAAATAAAGAACTCGTGCTGTAAAATCAATAATGGCAGTAACCTAATTAAGGTACCTCTTTAGCCGCTGCATCATCATCAAAGATAACAGTAAATACAATGATCAGGCCATCTATACAAACTGGTTCACACCTGTTGTTTCTACCGTGCAGGTGTTGAGAACATGTTCGGCACACCACTAAGTGATCAGCATGCGACACACCTGTCCTGTACAGAGGATTCACCTACAATTCTACATATGACAGGTGTTGGTGGTTGTTGTTGTTGCTAATGTATACAAGACTCTAGAAAAATGATGTAAAAAACGCATCGATCCTCTCCGCTCAGCGATCAAATACTATTGTTGCATATCACAATACGAGTACAATGATTGGTGCTGAATTCAACGCATTGCTTTGGTTGGTGACAGTACAAGAAGGAAGCTGTGGCCATTGTGAAATTGTGGCTTCATCATTCAGAGAATGATCATCACTACGTTACTGTAAAATTCTAACTACATCACACCATAATTATGAACAAGTCTGATAAAAAGCGAACATAATTATGAACCAGAGAACTCGTACCGTAATTACACAAACATCATCAATTCTTCAAAAATCTGTTGCCACATTTACAATTTACATACCACAGATTAAGTACTTGTACAAACTGAGCAAAATTACATTAGAAATATAACTTGACAAGGCTACATGTATTTTGGCGGGTTAACTCACCATGGCTGCGATTTTTTGGTGTTCCTGGCTCCTCAAATCCGGTATCTGGGTGCTGTACCTCACCGTCCGGCCATGAGCTTAGTAGTAGAGTATTCCAGGGGCCTTTACAGACACACACACCTCCACCACAAGACAACAGAAGGGAAGGCCAACACGGGTATCAGGTATAATTCCTTCGGGGTCCACAGGTAAAGGTAGGTAAGGGGGTTCGTTCGGTCGTCGGGATGCTGATGATGGTCTATACGAGTAAATAAATCCCCAGTCGTGATCGGATGCACTTCTTCTTATTGGTTTACAAGATCTTTGGTTTCAGATGTATCAATAATATTATCACCAATGGTTACTAAGATACAGGGGGGGAAAGGTAACCAACTTCACTTTAAAATTTTCCAATTCCTTTATCTTTCTCCTCTCACTTGACTCACAACGCACTAATAATAATTACAGAAATACCAAAACTTCCAAATGATCCAATTTAAATCCTTCCGCCAATATTTTTTCCAGATGGAACTTTTGGAGGGGTGGGAGGGGATTGGCGTTGAAATATGATGAGCCACGGACGAGGAGGATCGCAGCGCGTCCGTACTCCCTGTGGGCTGAGAGCGAACTGATGGTTAGGCAGGCGTCAGCACGGGTTAGACTGACTCCCCTGCGCTGAATGGCCTGCGCGGGTGCAAAGTGGAGGAGGAGGAGGAGGAGGAGGAGTAGGAAGAGGAGAGGTAGGAGTGGAGGAAAGGTAGGTAGGCAGGTAGGGAGAGGGGGAAGGGAGAATTAAGGTAGGTAGGTAGGGAGAGGAGGGAGGAGAGATTGGGATAGTCTACCTCTCCTCCTCCTCCTTCTCCTTCTCCTCCTCGTCGTGGTCTTCATACCCTTCTCTCCTCACACGTGTTTACATCCTTTGCTCGGTATTAATTAAACTTGTATTGTTTGTTTACTATCACATTATTCCTCTTCGTACCTGCTTACTACCGTACTACTATTCGATGGTTTTAGATGAAGATATAATACAGTATAATAATAACCACAAGTAGGAGAGAAAAAGGGAAAACAATGAAAAGGAGTAGGAGAAAGGGAAATAAAGAAAAGAGGGGAATACAGAGAAGGAGGAGGGGAAATAAAGAAAGGGGGGAATAACAGAGAAGAAGAAGAATGAGGAGGGGGGGAAGGGGCATCAACAACGACGAGAAAACACTTGGCCTTTCATCATCATCTTCCCCACATAAATACGTATCCACATTGCCAAGATCGGTAGAGACTGGTAACAGGTTGCATGGGAAAAACTCCTTGATATATGGGGCCAGCGACATTGCCCTCACCACACTTGTTGGTACACTGCAGTCACTGTCAATAGTTACGTCCTGCAAACTTGATAATAAGGTGTAAGTGAGTGAGTGAGTCTGCGATGGGAGGGAGGATATTCGGTGATTCCTTCCATCTTTTTGAAATACTAAGATTGGGTGAAATAGTATCGATCATTACTGTATATTTTTGAGGTTATATACAGCAAACACCCAAGACCAATAGAATACTAGAGTCTATTGGTCTTGCATACACCTACACTGCACACTCATAAAAACAACATACACTAACACAATTAAACTACAAGTAATAATTATTAATAAGACGTGCCCTCAGCGTTGGAAGTACTCAGGAAAACTGGCTGGGAGCTAATCACGACAGGAAATTCCCCTACACGTACTACTACACGAAAAAAAAAAAACTAGTATAAAAATAAACCTAACCATGTCCTATCTACGAGACTGTGCAAGTAAGTATTCGAGGCGTCACTGAGTACTGGAGGTGTACAGTCGAGATCCGAAATTCAGTTCAAATTTTACTTCTGATGGTGGTGAGCTCTGGGTATAGTACTGTTAGGAGTTGTGTTAAGTTAGAATAATAGATAACATCGAGTTAACTTTGATATTCTATAACGATACGAGGTAATATATGTTGTTGTTTAGGAGGAAATGTTTAGAGAGTAAAGGCAGTGGTTTTCTCCACAGCTTGGTATAGTGGGAAGAGAAAGGGATGGAGGGAGGGAACGAAGGAGAGAGAATGGGATGGAACGAAGGGAAGAGAAAGTGAAACGAAAAGATAAACTGGGACGGAGAGAGAGAGAGAGAGAGAGAGAGAGAGAGAGAGAGAGAGAGGAGAAAGGTGGAGGGAAAGAGGAGGAGGAGGAGGAGAAGGAGGGTGAGAGGAAATGTCTTATTAGCCTGCCCCTACATTAACCCCCTCCCCCCAGAGACTCCCACACCCCCTCCAGGTACTGCTTCCCTTGGGTGTAGGGTGTATATGTATGTGTGTGTGTGTGTGTGAAAAGGGTGCAGCAGTGAGGTGGGGGGGGGGGGAGGCGAAAGGGGGTTGCAGGGAGGGAATAGGGGAGTCTTTAGGTGGACAAGGATGGGCCAAGAAATTTTCCACTGACCTTGGTATGGTAAGCCTCCTCAAAGATGCATATTCCTCGTGTGTGTGTGTGTGTGTGTGTGTAAGAAGAAGAAGAAGAAGAAGGAGGAGGAAAATGATTGGGGAAATGTCCACGAGAGAAAATAAAAAAAGGACAACTGAAGAAATAATAATAATAATAATAGGCCAACATTATAACATCTCCCTCTTATTACTTTTCCCATCTTGGCTTGGTTGAAGTCTGTGTTCCAATGAATTAGTTATAAATAATATATAATAAGCAATACATACAGACAAACACAAGTCACCACGCTGTATTTTTAGTGCTTACGTTCAAACTAAACACGTCACTCACAAACAGTCCTAAGAATTAACACCTACACGTAAATATACACACATTAGAAAAAAAACACACACTTAATACACACATTAGAAAAAATACTTAATAATATCACACACACACACACACACACACACATACACACACACATACACACTAACACACACAATAGAATAGAAACACAAACATACGGTACACACACACACACACAATAGAATAGAAACACAAAAAGACAGTACACACACACACACACACAGTAGCATAAAAACACAAAAATATACAGTACACACACACACACACACACACACACAAATAATAAACCGCATGGGACAACACGCGCACAAACACACAAAAATATGGTGTGCCTGTACAAACCTGTATCAACACACACACACACACACACGAGGGCTCAAGGAAATCAAAGTACGCAAGTTGGTACAGGTGTGTGTGTGTGTGTGTGTGTGTGTGTGTGTTCTACCTTTCTTTAATGTCCCTCTACGTTTTTATTTCCCTACTTTTTTTCTTTTTTTTTATTAACATTATTTTATCAACATATTTCTTTACACATTATTTTATCAACATATAAAACTTCTTCCTTCTTCTCCTTTATTTTCCTCTCCCTATTATTACCTATTTGTCTCCCCCCCCCATATTCTCCCTTCCACCCGTCCACCCCCCCTTCTCTCTCCTCCCCACCCATCCCTCTCCCCCCTCCCAACATCAGCCCATCGCAGGTTGTAGCTTGTTCAGTCTTGGATGGGTGGGTGGGTGGGTAGGGGGATTGGGGAGTGGAGAGGGAGGGTGGGTAGAGGAAGAAGGTGGATGGAGGGTGAGGGAAAGGGAAGTGGAGAGGTGGAGAAGGGGGTGGGAGGGTGGATGGAAAGGGAAGTGGAGAGGTGAAGAAGGGGGTGGGAGGGTGGATGGAAAGGGAAGTGGAGAGGTGAAGAAGGGGTTGGGAGGGTGGATGGAAAGGGAAGTGGAGAGGTGGAGAAGGGGGTGGGAGGGGGGTGGATGGAAAGGGAAGTGGAGAGGTGAAGAAGGGGTTGGGAGGGTGGATGGAAAGGGAAGTGGAGAGGTGGAGAAGGGGGTGGGAGGGGGGTGGAAAGGGAAGTGGAGAGGTGGAGGGAGGGCGGAGGAAGAAAAGGTGGATGGAGGGTGAGGGAATGTGGAGAGGTGGAGGAGGTGGAGAAAGTAGGTTGAATGAATGCAGTGGAGAGGAGGAGAGGTGATAACGAAAAGGAAGAATACAGAATAGGTGATAAATGGATAGTAAAGACCCTGGAGAGAGAGAGAGAGAGAGAGAGAGAGAGAGAGAGAGAGAGAGAGAGAGAGAGGGGGGTTTGAAGGGATTAAGGGAGAGGTCAAGGAGGAAAGATGAAGGAGAAGGAGGGGAAGCACGAGGGATTAAGAAAGGAGTGGAGAGAGGAATATGAAGGACAGGAGGGGAAGCATGGGGGATTAAGAAAGGAGTGGAGAGAGGAATATGAAGGACAGGGAGGGGAAGAAGGAAGGATTAAGAAAGGAGTGGAGAGAGGAATATGAAGGACAGGGAGGGGAAGAAGGAAGGATTAAGAAAGGAGTGGCCTGAACATGGGCCTGAAATACAGAGAGGGAGAGGTGGGGAGTTTGGGGGGAGCAGAGAAGGTCCCAAGGGAGAGAAGGGCCTTGTTCATATCATTTCCGTAGGTATAAAATAGGTGATGCTTTGTTCTCCTTTTGTTCTTCCCTGTTCTTCCTTCTTTCAAAAGCTCCCTATCCCTCCTCACCTCCTCCTTTGCAATAATTAAGCATTAAGTTTCAGGAGCGTATGGTAAAAAAAAAATCAGTAACATTCGCTATTAAAGTCAATTGCAAATCAAGTCTACGTATATTGCATTACATTTTCACAACGCATACACACTAAATAAATAATAGTACATGTATATATATTTTTTTTAAGTTAGGCATGGATATCTTGTCGGTAAATTTGGAGGCTTCTACTTTCCCCTAAACTGAGCCAATAAACAACACACTGCCTCAGATTGATCAGAATTATTAATACCCTAGTGACTCACCAATAACTTAGAAGAAGAAAATTGCAGTGCACATTTTCCCATGCATGGATTATGTGGTACAAACCCCTCATGATTCTGCGTATAGTAGTAACTCACACACACTCACACACATTATAGGGCAACACACACACACACACACACACTGGGGCAACACGCACACAAATTTCTGAGGCAACACACACACACCCTCTGTGTACATTATTTTCAAGAAAAATGTTTTTTTTTTTGTTAGAATTAGGCTTCCACTACTTTTTCTACTTTCCTATACAATTACCTTGTGTGTTCTTTATTAACGAACAAGGTATTATTTTCTATCTGTTTATCCAACAATTATACCCGGTGGGAGCCTTGTCCTTTATCAATTATTTCCTTAAACACGTAGTCTAGATTAACAGGTAACCTCGTAAAAGGCCACTATGGGCCTCCTGTTGCCTGTACTTCCATTGTATTTCTTTCATCCTCTTCTCCTCTTTCCCCCTCCCCACTCCTCTCATCCTCTTCTACTCTTCTCCCTCCCCACTCCTCTCATCCTCTTCTACTCTTTCTCCCTCCCCACTCCTCTCATCCTCTTCTCCTCTTTCCCCCTCCCCACTCCTCTCATCCTCTTCTACTCTTCTCACTCCCCACTCCTCTCATCCTCTTCTCCTCTTTCCCCCTCCCCACTCCTCTCATCCTCTTCTCCTCTTTCTCCCTCCCCACTCCTCTCATCCTCTTCTACTCTTTCTCACTCCACCACTCCTATCCTCTCCTACTCTTCTCACTCTACCACCTGCTCCTCCTTTCCCTCAATTCTCTTTCCCAGGGTCGTAAAACACTTGGATTCTCACTATTCAATCTCCACAAGCACCATTTTTTTCTCTAGTCGTCGGAAGTCCAATGTGATGGATGTATCGACAATTATGGTCACCCTTTTTTCGTCCTTCCTTCCTTCTTGGTCACCTTTATTTGTCCTTCCTTCTTTCCTTCCTCCCTTCTCACCTTTTTTTTTGTTCTTCTTTCCTTCCTTCCTTCCTTCCTTCTCCTCCTTCCTTCCTTCACCGGTCACCTTTATTTGTCCTTCCTTCATTCTTTCCTCCCTTCATCACCTTTTTTGTTCTTCTTTCCTTCCTTCCTTCCTTCCTTCACAGGTCATCTTTATTTGTCCCTTCCTCCATTCCTTCCTCCCTTCTTCACCTTTTTTGTTCTTCTTTCCTTCCTTCCTTTCTTCTTTCCTTCCTTCCTTCACCGGTCATCTTTATTTGTCCTTCCTTCTTTCCTCCCTCCCTTCTTCACCTTTTTTGTTCTTCTTTCCTTCCTTCCTTCCTTCTTTCCCTGGTCATTCAACTATTCCTTATCACTTCCTTCCACCATCTTCAAAATTCGTGAAGAGTGGGATGAGAGGATGGAAGTGGATGGAAGTGAAGGATGTGACTCAGAAATAGGTATGTGAATAGTAGAGTTGGTTGATGGGTGAGTAGGATAGGTTATAAAAGGTTCATGCATGATGCAACATACTCTTACATACCTCTCTCTCCTCTCACTCTCTCTCTCTCTCTCTCTCTCTCTCTCTCTCTCTCTCTCTCTCTCTCTCTCTCTCTCTCCGACACACACATACACACACACATATACCTCAACCTCCCTAACCTTGATATACCTATCCACCTATTCCCCGTCCTCTCTCTCTCTCTCTCTCTCTCTCTTCGACACACACACACACACACCTATTCCCCGTCTCTCTCTCTCCCTCTCTCTCTCTCTCTCTCTCTCTCTCTCTCTCTCTCTCTCTCTCTCTCTCTCTCTCTATCTCTCTCTCACTCCGACACACACATACACACAAACACACACACACACAAGAACCGGATGAGGGCCACAGGTGTTTGGACCAGAGGAGTGAGTGAGTGTTCAAGTGTTATTGTGTCTCCCTGCAACACACACACACACACACACACACAGTCAGGGACGACCTACATAATAAATTACAATCAGGACATACATATTGTTCAACCTTACACACATACACACACACACACACACACACATGAAAAGCGATTGTATGAACTCACTCACACTTACGCTCCCGTCACACACACACACACACACACACACACACACACACACACACACACACACCTATTCCAAGTGTCTCTTTCTCTCTCTCCGACAAACACACACACACACACACACACACCTATTCCAAGTGTCTCTCTCTCTCTCTCCGACACACACACACACACACACACACACACACACTACAAAATATCATGCATATGTAATCATACGCACATACAAACAAACACACTCAAACCCGGACACACATCACACACATGCATATAGAACACCTGAGAGAGAGAGAGAGAGAGAGAGAGAGAGAGAAGAGAGAGAGAGAGAGAGAGAGAGAGAGAGAGAGAGAGAGAGAGAGAGAGAGAGAGAGAGAGAGAGAGATGAGAGAGAGAGAGAGAGAGAGAGAGACGGGGGAATAGGTGTGTGTGTGTGTGTGTGTGTGTTTGTGTGTGTGTGTGCGTGTGTGTGTGTGTGTGTGTGTGTGTCGCACCCTTCTACAGACCCTCATATTTAGCAAGATCTAGATGGAGATAATTATTGATGAATGTATGTATGTATGTATGTATGTACAGTCACGTGCCATAATAAGTATCCAGGGCTCATATTCACAAAGGCAAAGTTCACTCTAACTTAAAATTTTGTTGTCAGCGTGTATTCATGGCAAGCACTAAGAGCCGGCACTGCTTTCGAAACAATAATAATAATAATAATAATAATAATAATAATAATAACAATAATAATAATAATAATAATAATAATAATAATAATAATAATAATAATAATAATAATAATAACAACAGCTCATACAAATCGAATAGCAGTACCATTCACTGCTTTGAAACGAACCTGAAACGTTTGGTGAGGTATAGTATTGTAAACATACCAACAAATCCAAACCTTAAAATGTTCGAGGGAGAATTAATGGACCCTGTGATGTAGTAGTAAAAAAAAAAAAAAAAAAATTGGAGGTAAATGAGTCCTTCAAATTTGCCACGAAACACACACACATATGTATAGAAGGAGCACTCTAAGATGTTTCGAGGGAGAATTAATGGACCCTGTGATGTAGTAGTAAAAAAAAAAAATTGGAGGTAAATGAGTCCTTCAAATATTGCCACGAAACACCACACACCTCTATATATGGAAGGAGCTTGTTTGTTTCGTGGCATAGTCAGGAGGAATCATCAGAAGTCTCAATAATTATCATACACGATCACAGGGTCCTTAATTAATAAGCTTGAAACTGGTTCACTGTATGTCATTTGTGGTAGAAACTATTGGTCGCGAAGTTGTTGGTGTTGTTGTTGTTGTATTTGTTGTTGTGGTTGTTGTTGTTGTTGTGGTTGTTGTTGTTGTGGTTGTGGTGTTCGTTGTTGTTGTTGTTGTGGTTGATGTGGTTGTTGTTTTCGTTGTATTTGTTGATGAGGTTGTTGTTGTGGTTGTTGTTGTTGTTGTAAGTGTTGACGAAATGGAGCCATGCATGTGTTTGTATGAATGTATGTTTGTAAATAAATGTTGACAATACAAGATGAATAAAATAATACAGTTTACTATGAGGCAAGATGAGGTGTGTATATGTATGTATGTATGTTATGTTGATAG
>JAWQEG010002900.1:0-56203 GCA_033782935.1 Petrolisthes cinctipes | reverse complement strand
TTCCTTCTTTTATCGTTCTTCTTCCTAACAGTAAAGTGAAGAATGAGAGAATGAAAGGAAAGACAAAGAAATACAAACGATAAGAGGTGGAAAGAAGATACCAAAGAGAGAGAGAGGGAGAGGAAGAAAATAGGATAAGGCAAAGAAGGAAGTCAAGTAAATAATAGAAGAGTCAAAGAAAAGAAAAGCAGAGGATGGTATGTGAACGAGGTAAGAAAGAGAGAGAGAGAGAGAGAGAGAGAGAGAGAGAGAGAGAGAGAGAGAGAGAGATAATAAGTATGTTAAGTGGGTAGTACAGTGTTGGTAAATCTGGAGTAATTGATTTCTCTAATCTATTCGAAGCAGCATACATTTTTAGGTAATCCTGCCTGTCTTCCTTCCTAACTTCCTTCTTTATCTTTCCTTCCTTCTTTCTTTTATCTTTCCTTCCTTTTTTCTTTTCTTTCCATCCTTCCTTCGTTACCTCCTTCCTTCCTCCCTTCCTTCTTTCTTTTATTTCCATCATTCTTTCGTTACCTCCTTTCTTCCTCCCTTCCTTCTTTCTTTTATTTCCATCATTCCTTCGTTACCTCCTTTCTTTCCTTCCATCTTTCTTTTCTTTCCATCCTTCCTTCGTTACCTCCTTCCTTCCTTCCATCTTTCTTTTCTTCAATCCTTCCTTCTTTCTTTTATCTTTCCTTCCTTCTTTCTTTTATTTCCATCCTTCCTTCGTTTACCTCCTTCCTTCCATCTATCTTTTATTTCCATCCTTCCTTCGTTACCTCCTTCCTTCCACGTGCGTTACCTGGTCTCCTATAGCTGTGTGTCACCCTGGGACGGGACATAATGATAGTAACGACTTGGTGTGACATTCTGCCTGAGGGACTTGAAGATGAGTATAACGGAGGTGAAGGGAAGGAAGACACATAGAGGAAGAATGTGTTTGATGGTTGTAAAATATGGAAGTGGAAGTAAATGAAAGAGAGAGAGAGAGAGGAGAAAGGTGGAATAATGTCTGACAAAGAGATGGATGGGAAAGGAAGATACATAAAGGAAGAATGTGTTTGATGGTTGGTAAAGATGGAAGTGGAAATAAATGAGAGAGGAGAGGAGAAAGGTAGAGTAATGTCTGACAAAGAGATGGATGGAAATATTCGGAGGAGAGATTGCGAAGAATAAGTTTAATTAATGATTGGTAAAGGTGGAAGTGGAAGTAAATGAAAGAGAGAGAGAGGGAGGAGAAAGGTGGAGTAATGTCTGATAAAGAAATGGATGGAAATATAGAATAAGTTTGATGATTGGTAAAGACGAAGTGGTAATAATGAAAGATAGATTAAGTATGACACAGAAAGAAGTGATTATACAGCAGGAGGATAATAAAGCTTAATTATAAAGAATATGCAGTATAGGAAGGAAGATAATTAATGAGTGAGATAAGAGAGAGAAAGTTGTAGGAGATGCAGTACAACAAACAATGTAATAGTGACTTGAGAAATAAGAGAGTTATTTATGATTTGAACGAGGAGGAAGGAAATATATATAATAGATAAAAAAATTAAAAGTAAAAGATAGATAATAGTGAAAGAGAAGAGCATATGAAGAAAGAGAGTAAAAGGGAGAGAGAAAAAGAAGGAAATGCGTATATGGTTCGTGTAATTAGGTGCAAATAAAGAAAAAAATATATAAAAACGGCACAGGAATGAAGAAAAAACGAGGAATGAAAATACAAGGACGACAAAAATTACGAGAAAGGATAACGAAACGAGAGAGAGAGAGAGAGAGAGAGAGAGAGAGAGAGAGAGAGAGAGAGAGAGAGAGAGAGAGAGAGAGATGAGAAGAGTGACGAGGTAATTAGGGGATAATGAACGAGAGGAGGGAGATAATAATGAGATCGTTTGACCTCTGATGACGGGGCTTTCCTTGTTGAGATATATTGTTGTCTGAAGCTGTCCGAATTTGTAATACTTAAAGGAGGATAGGCAGTACAGTGTTGGTCAATCTGAAACACCTGCTGATGCCTTCAAACTATTCCAAGCAACGTAAGGACACCATTATTTTCGTAGTCTAGTCCCGTTTCCTGACATACTTTGGAGGAATCAAGGCACTCCAATGTATCAAAAGTATACTATCCCTTTAATTAAAAATAAAGACTGACCGTCATCATTGGAGATTAATTTAACAGTGCTGGTTCTGTATCCTAAGGTGATGTGGGGAGTGTTTAGGTGATGAGTTAATAATTCCTCTCGCATTTTGCCAAAGGAAAATATTATATTCTCCTCGGTTGTGGTTTTAAGGTTCAATAATTATGATGAGTGGAGGATAGAGCCAGATGGAAAAGAGAAAGTGAAATATAAGAGAGAATGCATGGAAAAGAGTAAGAAGGAAGAGAGGAAGGAAGAGAGTCAGAAGGAGAGAGGTCAGAAACGTAATAGTGGGAAAAAGAATATTTCGGTATGTGTACAGAAAAGGAAAATTGAAACAAGAGAAAACATATATATACTTACAGAGAGAGAGAGAGAGAGAGAGAGAGAGAGAGAGAGAGAGAGAGAGAGAGAGAGAGAGAGAGAGAGAGAGAGAGAGAGAGAGACACACACACACACACACACACACACACCCCGGTATTACACACACAAATTCAATTGCACTTCTATCTCATCTGGATTACTCTAAGACTGAATACAATTATAATCTTGCAGTTTAATATCATGTAATATAATAATTATATTTGACTGGAACTTTGAGTAAAATTTTCGTACCTTCACCATTAATTAATCCTTTCCATCTTCTTCAGGTCTTCTTTTATTTCATCTTAATTTATCTATCTTCATCGAAACATTCCACTGCTTTCACCAGGCCTCATTGAACCTCTTGGAGTGAGTGTGTGTGTGTCTTTATCAACCATTCATTCTTTTTATTTTCGGATTACCTTCTCGTCCAACCATAATACTCAGTTAGATTATCATGTATCCGAAGGTCAACCCATCCTACTCTCCATTCATCTTCATCCACTCATCTATATCCTCCTTTTTCCAATTGGCCATTTATTCCATCTCTCTTCATCCATCCATTCTATTTCTCTCTGTCTCCACCCATTCTTCATCCACCCATCTTCATCCCTCTCTATCCACCCATCCTTTTCCAACATCTATCCTTCTCTATAGATCCTACTCCCCTCTCCTCCTGTTCTTCATCCCTGTCTATCCATCCACTCATCCTTTCCCTCATCCATTCCACTCTCTACCCTATTACCCTCCCATCCTTTTCTTCATCCACCCACCATTTTCCTCATCCATCCCTCTCTATCCTACTCCCCTCCCCTTCATTTTTTCATCCCTGTCTCTCCATCCACCCATCCTCCTTTTCCCTCTCTATCCTACTCTTCCCCTCCTCTTCATCCTGTCTATCTATCCATCCACCCATCCTCCTTTTCCCTCTCTATCCTACTCCCTTCTCCTTCTTTATCTTCATCCCTGTCTATCCATCCACCCATCCTCCTTTTCCCTCTCTATCCTACTCCCCTCCTCTTCTTTTTTTCACCCCTATCTATCCATCGGATTCCATCCATCCATCCTCCTTTTTCCCTCTCTATCCTACTCCCCTCCTCCCCTTCTTTTCTTCACCCTTGTCTGTCATCTACCCATCCTCCTTTCCCCTCTCTATCCTACTCCCATCCCTTCTCTATCCTACTCCCCTCTCCTTCTCTTCCTCCTAGTCTGTCCATCCACCCATCCTCCTTTTCCCCATCCATCCCTCTCTATCCTCATCATCCTCATCCTCATCCTCCTCTGGGTCCTACTTGGCGTGGCGGATGAGTAATGGAGCACCGTGGCTAACCTGCGTGATTAATGTATTCCTCCGCGTCATCTCCGCCCAATCAACGCTTCGCTCGCCCAGAATAATTATTGGTGCCGGGGGGAAGGGGGGGGGAAGAAATGGTACTCAAGGTGCACTATGGGTACTTTTATAGGGGGGGAGTGGGGGGAGGGGAAAGGGGGGAGGTCTTGCTTTGTTTCCCTCTCTATATATGTGGGTACTTTTATAGGGAGTGGGGGAGGGGAAAGGGGGGAGGTCTTGTTTTGTTTCCCTCTCTATATATGGGGGTACTTTTATAGGGAGTGGGGGGGGAAGGGAGGTGGGGGGGGTCTTGCCTTGTTTCCCTCTCTATATATGTGGGTACTTTATAGGGAGTGGGGGGGGAAGGGGAGTGGGGGGGGTCTTGCCTTGTTTCCCTCTCTATATATGTGGGTACTTTTATAGGGAGGGGGGGGGGAAGGGAGTGGGGGGGGTCTTGCTTTGTTTAACTCTCTATATAATTAATGTATGTATGTAATCTTTACCTAAATATAATTATACCAACCCATATCACCTGTTGTTTGTTTGTTTGTTCGTTTGTTTACATACTGTGTTTACTTAAGTTTATTATAACCTATCAACCTGTTTTTTCTTCAACTGTCCCACTTTTCATTTTATTTCCTTCCTGCCTGCTTGCTTGCTGTCACACCTCTCTATCACCTTTCTCTGACGCTATATGACCTCGTAGTTGCGGCGCCTAATATCAAACAAACAATCAATCAATCAATCCAACCCGTTTGTTTTTGGTAATGCTTATACACAAAGTCAACCCTCCTACTCTCGTTTTCATTTCTCTCTCTCTCTCTCTCTCTCTCTCTCTCTCTCTCTCTCTCTCTGCTCAGTATATATGTAAGTAATATATTAATTAATATGCCTACTTCTCTCACCCTTTGTTTACTGTTTAATAAAGTATGCAAACAAATACACACTCCCACTTTAACTCATGATTAAAATATACTGAAAGAAATATTCACTCACTAGTGTATTTAACAACTTACATACTTAAACGACCACTAACCTTCTTCTTAATAACAATAATAAATACATATCTATACCCTTCATTTGTTGTTAGTATTTTACCAAGATAATAATATACCCATCGACCCCTTGTCTTGTTTACACTTACAGAGAGAGAGAGAGAGAGAGAGAGAGAGAGAGAGAGAGAGAGAGAGAGAGAGAGAGGAGAGAGAGAGAGAGAGAGAGAGAGAGATGGTGTTGTTGTTGTTGTTGTTGTTGTTGTTGTTGTTGTTCATTTGTTTGCTTGCATGTATAATGGATAAACTCCTTTCACCAGAAGTATTTCGCATTTCGTGTAGTATAATTCCATACCTTTTTTCGTTTTTTTTTTTTTTTTTTTAATCATCCTCTATCTTTTGTTTTGTATATGAATATATGTATTATATATAATGTTACTATTTCGGGAATAATATTAAAATAAGTAACGGATTGAAAATTAAATAACCATTGTCTATATCTGATAGACATGAAATCAAATTGTGATAGATATGTAGTTAAACCTTTTTTTTCTTATGTTACAAACTTAAAAATAGCAGAAGTTGTGTCCCAAATTATAATTATATACGGAAAGGAAATATTCTTGTTTGGCATCGAAGCCTTTAAAAACCTGGCTGTGTGTGTTTCGAAAGACGACTAAAGCAGCCTCTGGATACACTATGAGATAATGATTTGTGAGGGTCTGTTAAAAAAAATAGGAGAGATAAACTACGTAGGAATATATGATGGAAAGGAAGATAACCAAGAAAAGAAGTCGTTGCTGCAGAGTAGTAAGGAAGGAAAAAATAATAAAGTAGTGAAAAAGATGAAGTTTAGAGAAGAAACGGGCATATACAGTAGATAATAAAGTAGATGGGATGACAGGAAAAGGAGATAAAGTAGAGGTGGAGTAATAGTTAGCCTGCAAAAAAGAGGCAGACGAAATAGAAAGACAGAGAGGAAGATAAGGAAGGGAGAAGTCTTAAGTAGAAAAATATATCAAACAGGAGAAAGATTCGGTGAAAGATAATATGGCAAGTGAAAGATAATGAAGTAACGTAGAAACAAACAAAATCTTACAGGGAAGCAAATACAACCCACAACCGAGAGACAGTGGGTAAGATATATATAGATAGGAACAACAATAATTATGATTTAGTGAGCAAACAGAATGAAAGGAACTAATAATTATAATGTTTGGAAATTGGTGGCTTCTGGATGCCCCAAACTGTGCCACAAAACAAACCACCAGCACTGAGGTACGGTACCCTGTTTCCTGGCATAGTTTGGAGGCCTCAGAATTACTCAAAGAGACGTATACTGCAAACGAGTTAACAGGCCTGGACGCCATGATAGGTAGGTAGGGAGCCAAGACACAGTATGAGACAAATATGGGAGGGGGCTACATGAATTAGGGAGCCTGATAAGAGACTGGGAGCCCTGTAAGGAAGAAAGTCAAATAAGGAGTGACCCAGATAAGATTAGGGAGATTGATAAGGGAAGGGAAGAAGGAGTTAAGGGGAAGGGAGGGAGGGAGGAGGGAAGTAAGGAAGGAAGGAGAGAGAACAAATATATGAAAGGAAAGGTATTGAAGCAGGGACAAAGAGGGAAAGTGAAAGGAGGAAAGAAGAAGAGATAAAGGGGAGAGGAAGGGGGAGGGAGAAGAAGGAAGGAAAAGGGTGAAAAGATGGCGAAATGAATGTGATGTGAGAGCAGAATGAGAATATGAATAAAATGAGTGAGGAGAATAATATGAATATGGCAATGAGAGATGTGAAAATATGGAAGAACAGATAAAAGAAAGGAGAAGAAAGATAGACCGATATGAAATGATAAAATTAGAAACATAGAGAGAAATAGGGGAGGAAAAGTAGGGAGGGAAAGGCAATGAGATATTATCAGAGAGAGAGAGAGAGAGAGAGAGAGAGAGAGAGAGAGAGAGAGAGAGAGAGAGAGAGAGAGAGAGGAAGGTTGGTGGGGAGAGGAATGGAAGAAGGGATGAGATAAATTAGTAACCGAAGAAGCAAAGAAGAACAAGCAAGAAATAAACAGAGGAAAGGAAGGAGGATGAGAGATAAGAAAGAACAGAAGTAAAGGAGAATGTTAAGAAAGAACGGAAGAATATAAGATTTTAACAAGTGAGAGGTAAATCAAATGGAGGTGAAGGAGAAGGGGGAAGGGAAGGAGGATGAGAGATAAAAATTGTGGGTGTAAAAGAAAGAAGGATGAGAGATAAAAATGGAAGGAGGATGAGAGATAAGAATAGGGATTGGGAGAAAAGGAAGAAGGGTGAGAGATAAAAATGGGGGTTGGGAA
This sequence comes from Petrolisthes cinctipes, assembly GCA_033782935.1. NCBI lineage: Eukaryota > Metazoa > Arthropoda > Malacostraca > Decapoda > Porcellanidae > Petrolisthes > Petrolisthes cinctipes. The sequence goes on along the minus strand of JAWQEG010002900.1, from coordinate 49,063 downwards.
AGGAAGGAGGATGAGAGATAAGAATGTGGAGTGAGAAAGGAAGAAGGATGAGAGATAAAAATGGGGGGTGGGAGGAAAGGAAGAAGAATGAGAGATAAGAATGGGAGGTGGGAAAGGAAGAAGAATGACAGATAAGAATGGGGGGGGAAAGGAAGAAGGATGAGAGATAAAAATGGGGGATAGGAAAGGAAGAAGGATGAGAGATAGAAAATGGGGGATGGGAGGAAAGGAAGAAGGATGAGAGATAGAAAATGGGGGAGTGGGAAAGGAAGAAGAATGAGAGATAGAAAATGGGGGATGGGAGGAAAGGAAGAAGGATGAGAGATAGGAAGGAGGATGAAAGATAAAATATGTAAGAATGGGGGGGTGGGTGGGAGAGGAAAGGAAGAAGGATGAGAGATAAGAATGGGGGGGTGGGTGGGAGAGTAAGGTAGGGAGGGAGGGAGGGAGAGGTGAGGCCAGGGCAGCTAAGCATCATCAATCATAGGAGAACTGATGCTGGTGAGATGGTGAGTGAGAGTCTTCGTGTAATGGCCTTCTTCTCTTTAAACTAACTCTCTCTCTCTCTCTCTCTCTCTCTCTCTCTCTCTCTCTCTCTCTCTCTCTCTCTCTGTTAGCACTTTTCTCATTCACCTACGTCACTTACACTTAGCTTTTAACTATTTTCCTAAACTTTCACTCCAAACCCTGTATATTTTACCTCTCTCTCTCTCTCTCTCTCTCTCTCTCTCTCTCTCTCTCTCTCTCTCTCTCTCTCTCTCTCTCTCATTTTGGATCACTATCTGCCTAATCTCGTTGAAATCTCCATCCATCTCGCTGTTAAAGTGAGAATTTTTTTTTTTTTTTTTTTTTTTTTTTGGTGAAGTGGAAGGTCTCTGATTCTTCCAAACTATGCCACAAAACAGATCCCCTATTAGTACCACTGAAGATGTCCGTTTTCTGGCATAGTTAGGAGGAATCAGTAGCCTTCTAATTTCTAAAAAAAGTCTGTTTCCTTAAATATAACTGTTTCTTGTACGGAAGTTTGTGTTGTAATAATTATTGTTACGAAAGAAATTCTGAGACCGCAAATAAGTGTCAATATATTCTTTGTATTCTTTGTGAGCAAAATAATCTAATTTAATGTTTTGTACAGTAGGATAGATTTGTAACACACACACACACACACACAATAAATTACGTTTCCAGTTTGTATCACATTAAGTGGATTACGTGTACATCCTTTAATTTTTTTATATTATTGCCTTGTTATTATGAGTGAATGTTTTCCCAAGTATATAATAAATTAATTTGTCATTTTTTACCTCTACGTAGATATAACTTTCATAGCCAGTTACTCCAGCACAGAATTGCTAGTCAAGACCTAACCTGAATGAAATCCCTTGAAAACCCATACTTATCGTTCAGACCCCCTATCGATAAAATACCATCTGAAAAACGAAAAAAGAACTACAGGTTAATGTGCTGGTGTATAGTGGAAAATTATGTCATTAAAGGGAGATTCTCTTTTTGGTAAAATGAAAGGCTACTGATTCTTCCTAACTATGCCAGGAAACAGACGATCTTAATGTTACTAATAGGGGATCAGTTTCATGGCATAGTTTGGAGGAATCAGAAACCTTCCAATTCACCAACAAAAGATTCTCCTCTTAATAATATGTGAGACGCGTGGAGTAACAACAACAACAACAACAACAACACTGCGACAGCTTGAGGAACTTCAACAACAACAACAACAACAACACTGCTATCTTTGGCAAACCTGTGTAACCACCTTTTCCCTCGTGACCCGGGTCAGATTGATGCTCTTCCATTCATATAAGAAGTGAAGTTACCCTAAGAAAGTGCTGGGAGGAGGGAGGTGTGATGTGAGTACCTGGCTAAATGGCTGAGAAAGATTGTATTAAGTGGTCTATCCTCGACGATCCTTTTATTCTAAGCTAGTCTACTGAAACACCGAGTGGCTAGAGCATTATTAAAAGGTTGGTGGAAGGCAGAGGTACAGACCGTATAATTGATCATAGCCTGTATTTTGGACCAACTGGCAAGGTAATGGAGAAGTGAATTTTCCCCGATGAGTGTGAAAGTAGAGATGACCTTTGAGAGACCGAGATGCAGTCGGTGTGTTGGTGTGGTGTGGTGTGTCGCTGAGAGAAGGAGTGAACCATTCTAAATCCAATAGGGTTCGTGGTAAAGATTTCCACCATGGCAAAGTCCCCAGCAGTGACAAGAAAGGAGACAGTTAGTATTTTATATCACAATCTTACCCAGCACATAGCTTTCATTTCTCATTTCCTCTGTCATCAATTTTCTTAAGGATATGATTTTGAAGGGGTATAATTCTCTCAGGTTTTCTCCCATATCGTTGCTTCTTTGTTGTACTTGACTCTAGCTGTTAATTAATTTGTATATTAATTAGTGTTATGGTCAGACTTCCTCGTTTGGACAACAAGGTCTTTGTGGTTTGTGTATCTATATAATTATCCCATTATTTATTTATCTCATTGTTTCCCACAAAATTTTTATTTTTGCTTTTTATCTTTTGTTTTCTTTTCCGTTCTTCCTTTTTTTGTTTGTCATGTTCTCTTAATTACTCCACGCTTTCTGTATTTTTCTTTTTGTCTTGTTCTTTCTGTTCACCTTTCTCTTTCTGTATCCCTCGATTCTTCTTATCCCTCACTCTCTATCTCTCCTTCTCTCTCATTGTCACTCCTATTCCTTCACCTCTCGCTCCCTCCTTTTCTCCTATAGCTCCCTTTCTCCCTTCTCACCTCTCTCTCTCTCTCTCTCTCTCTCTCTCTCTCTCTCTCTCTCTCTCTCTCTCTCTCTCTCTCTCTCTCTCTCTCTCTCTCTCTCTCTTTTCCCCATGCATTTTCTCCCTTTCATCCTCTCCGTTTCCTTCCAACTCTCTCTCTCTCTCCCTATCCCTCCTTCCCTCATCCTCTCCATCCAACCAACCAAACCACTCACCTTCCCATGACCACGCACGGCCGGCCAGGTTAGGTTAAGTTGGGTTAGGTTGTGTTGTTGGGTTGTTGAGGATGACGGTAGTGGGAAGGTCTTATCTCCTCGCTGATATGAATGATGGTTACTGTGACAAGGGTGGGTGCATGGGGGGAGATGCAGTATATAAGGTAAATCAATTATGCAACGGAGAGTCTGAGCTTATATACATTCATCTCCTCGGCTTAATTAGTGTGGGGGAAAGAAAGTATGCTGCTGCTGCAAGCCGATAAGGTGATAAGGGGAGAGATAAGGGAGGGATGTGGTGGGGGGGAAGGGGGGAAAATGGAGGAGAGAGAAGAATGGCAAGAAGAAGAAAAAAGAAGAAGAAGAATATAGAAAAAAAAGGGAAAAAAAGAGAGAGAAAAAAAAGGATAGGGAAGATATTTTTTAAAGAGGATGGATGTGAGAAATGAAAGATGGGAAAGAAGGAAGAAAAAATGATGGCAAAGAGAATAAAAAAGACGGAGAATTACTCGTAAAGGAAGGGGGAAGAGGTACCGTAGCAGGCGAAAATGCAATAATGGGAAAAGACGAGAAAAATTGTGGGAAATGAAAGAAAGAGGAGGATGGCATATGAAGGAAAATGAGAGAATTAAAGAAAGGGGAGATGATGGAAGTAGTAAATTTAAATATATTGAAGGTGATGAAAATTAATGATAGGAAAGACAGATAGGGGGAAGAGATGGAAGGAGACGATCTTAAAAAATAGAAAGGATGAGGAAAATTAAGGAAAATGAAGGAGAGTAGAGAAAGAGAGAAATTGACAGGTTAGAAGGGAAGGAGACAAGGACAACACGAGGAGTATGGAGTGAAGTTATGGAAAAAGGTTAATAAATGGTTGAAAGGAGAAAGATGAGAGAAAGGAGAAAGATGAGAGAAAGGATATGATTGGGTATAGGAAAATTTTAAATGAGGAAGGAAATGTTGAGGTGAAATTGGATAGGGCAGAAGAGAAAATAATGATAGAATGAAAGTAAGGTATGAGAAAGTACATAAGGATGCCAGGGAATGAGGGAATGATAATAAATTTTGAGAGATAGAGAAGTGAAGAGAGAGAGAGAGAGAGAGAGAGAGAGAGAGAGAGAGAGAGAGAGAGAGAGAGAGAGAGAGAGAGAGAGAGGAAGGGAAATTGAGAATAGGAAGTACGAAATTGGGGAACTAATTATGGGAGATAAGAAGAAATAGAGAAAAACGGAAACTGATAACAGAAACAAGAGGAGAAAAAGTGATGAAAAATATGAAGACAGGTGTATAGAGAAAAGAGGAAAGGAAGAAAAATAAGGGTATGAAAATAGATGAAGACACGAGAATAGGGGAGAAAAGGAGATGGGGAAATGGAAGAGGAGAAGGGAGATGTAAATATAGAAGAGAAGGAGTAAGAGAGAAGAGGAGGATGAAGGAACATGTGAACCAAAAGGAAGGGAATAGATAAATGTGGAGAGGTAAGTGCCACGAATCATGATGTGAAAGAGAAAGACAAATATTGGATGAGAGAAATAAGTGGAAGAGAAGTTAAAAGCAACATAAAATAATATAAGCTTTAGTTAAGGACGAAAGGGAGAAAAATGCGCATTGAAAGTGAATTATAAAAAATACGATGAAATTATAGAAAAGAGAGAGAGAGAGAGACAGGTAGACTTAGAATTTAAAGGAGAAAAAAATATAGAACTACAATCATGTAAACAAACAAATTCTTAATAAACAAGAAGACGAAACAGTATTTTTAATTATAGGAGAGAAACGACTACTCGAAAGGGAATAAATAAATAAATAAAGAAAGAAAAAAATAGTAAAACAAATACCCTGAGAATACGAAGAAAAAAAAAACAGGAGAAGAGTTAGGGAAAGAAAGAAGACAATAATGAAAAAAAGAAGAAAAACAAAAACCCAAGGAGAGAGTAAACAAAAAAATAATATACGGGAAATGAGAGAAATTGAAGAAAAAAATAACGAAAATAAGAGAAAAACTAAAGAATTCAAAGTCTCGCAAATTAATAATCAAAGAAAAAACTAAATAAAGGAGAGGAAATAAATGGAAGAATGATGACAATAACGAAAGGAGAAAGAGAAAATCAAATAGAGAATCTCATGAATTAACACTCAAAGAAAAAATAAAATACAGGAGAGGAGAGTAAGGGAAGAAAGAACTAAACTAAAGAAAGAGAAAATAATATAGAAAACATGATGATATAACACTCAAAGAAAAAATAAAATACAGAAGAGGAGAGTAAGGAAAGAAAGAACAAAACTAAAGAAAGATAAAATCAAAGAAGAAATAAAATAAAGGAGAGAGGAGAATAAGTGAACAAAGAACAAAACTAAAGAGAGAGAAAAGAGAGAGAGAGAGAGAGAGAGAGAGAGAGAGAGAGAGAGAGAGAGAGAGAGAGAGAGAGAGAGAATCTGACAAAGTAACACTCAAAGAAAGAAAAAAAATCTAAACACACATGAGAGGAGAGGAGAGTTTGACAAGTGAGCCCATGCACCACCATCCACCCACCTCCCCTAACAACACCACCACCAACCAACCAACACCGCTCCAAGGGTAATTACAACGAGCCCTGAGCTGGTTGGCCCTCATTAGCGGCCTCCTCTTAATTAGGCAACACGTATACCCTAAGCTCATTCTCTTCTTCGGTTAAAAAAAAAAAATGTGAAGGAAAGATAAGGGAAGAGAAGCAGCAGCAGCACCAACTACAACAACAACACCTTAACTCCTCCTTCTTGCCTACCCCCTCGTTTCTTCCCCTCCTCCTCTTCCTTCTCATTTCTCCCCTCCTCCCTTCCTACCCTCCTCCCTTCCTACCCTCTCATCTATACCCATTCCCTTCTCATTTCCTCCCCCTCCTCCTCTTCCCTCTCATTTCTTCTTCTCCCCCCCTTCCTACCCTCTCATTTCTCCTCCTCCTCTTCCTTCTCATTTCTCCCCTCCTCCCTTCCTACCCTCTTATCTATACTCATTCCCTTCTCATTTCCTCCCCCCCTTCCTACCCTCTCATTTCTCCTCCTCCTCTTCCTTCTCATTTCTTCCTCCCACCCTTCCTACCCCCTCATTTCTCCTCCTCCTCTTCCTTCTCATTTCTCCTCCTCCTCTTCCTTCTCATTTCTTCCCTCCTCCCTTCCTACCCTCTTATCTTTACCCATTCCCTTCTCATTTCTCCCCCCCTCTTCTACCCTCACATCTTTACCCATTCCCTCTCATCTCTAATCCTCTTTTTCATTCTCATTTCTCTCCCCCTCCTTCCCTCTCATCTTTACCCATTCCCTCTCATCTCTACCCCTCTTCCTTCTCATTTTTCTCTCCATCCTCCTACCCTCTCTTCTTTACCCATTCCCTCTCATCTCTACCCCTCTTCCTTCTCATTTCTCTCCCCCTCCTACCCTCTCATATTCATCCCCCCCCCTCCTCTCGTCTAGCCCCTATCCCTTCATCTCTATCCCCCATCCACTCATCTATCCACGATCCCCTCATCTATACCCCTCCTATACCCTCATCTCTCCCTTCTCATTTCTCCCCTCCCCTCATCTTCCCCCTCCCCCTCAACCCTCCCCCCCCTCCCCCTCATCTCTCCCCCCTTCCCCTTCCCTTCCTAAGCCAACATTAGCATGACGGTGAACACAAGGCAACGGGAAATATATTATGTTGTCTTCCATAAATAAACACACACAAAAAAAAAAAAAAAAAAAAAAAAAAAAAAAAAACACTCACACACACACACACACATAGAAACCGTAATGTGTACATGACTGTGATCGTGATACAAGACTCTCAGGCTCGCCACTCAGGCTTTAAACATGATGAATTATTCCCATGCACTGACTGAGACAATACACAATTATACATACCTTTTAAATACACTCTATGCAAATTTTGAACACCATGAGAGTGAACCATTATAGTGCAATATAGGATTAAAGGGGTAATTCACTTTTGTTACATTGGAGTGCCATGATTCCTCCAAAGTATGCCAGGAAACAGGTCCAGATGAACAAATATAATGGTGTTCTGTTGCTTGGAATAGTTTGGAGGAATCAGTTGCTCCAGATTTGCCAACACTGTACTTCCCCCTTAACGCCACGTGTGTATTTGTCGATGAGTATACAGTCTTTTCTTTATCTCATTTTCTTGCTGGTTTACTATAGATGTGTTTGTTGACTTGTATTTGCTTATATCGATCTGTTTTTTAGAAGTAACTGCGTGACGTAACAGAATATTAGAGACTGAAATGACTCTAATTAATGTGAACTAAGTGGTGAATGAGTAGGAGAATGTTAGTTGATATTCATTTTTCCAGTAAACAGTAAATGGTAATAGTGTTTAATATTTAATAGAACAAGGGACCCAAATGCCATCAACGTCGTTTCACTCGTCTTCCGTCGTGTTTCACCAGTACACTACACCCCATATTCAAGAACAGCTCCTTCGTAAACCCAAAGACGATAGTAGTGTTTAGTATTTGTTGGCAGGGCTGGCTCTAACTCAGTCTTAGTTTGCTGTCCAAAACGAAACTTCTTTATTTAGAATATGAAGTAAATGTGCAATTCTCTGGTACTAATGGTAATATCAAGCATCATTCTGAATAAAAGGTAATTTTGGGAAGACCAACAAATGATAAAATATACAAACATTGGGCAAAAAGATTTGGTACACATTAAACACTGTTTGTACACACTTTTGGTACACATTAAACACTGTTGGTACACACTTTTGGTACACATTAAACACTGTTGGTACACACTTTTGGTACACATTAAACACTGTTCTTAATGACTGACCCTGTAAGACTGTCAACAAGGACGACACACATGAGGGAGGCATTAAGAGCTGTATAGTACAATGCTGGTAAATCTCGAGTAACCGATTCCTCCACACTTTTCCAAGCAACAATTCACCATTATATTTTGTTAATTTGGTCCTGTTTCCTGACATAGTTTGGAGTAATCAGGGGTCTCTAATGTAACCAAAGGATGATATTCCCTTGAAGGCTGGCCACCATGAGAACGAGTGCTCTACCGATTATTACTATTCCTTGTCTTATTTTAGGAAGTTACAGGAAGTTAGTGTGGACATTCTTGTGAGATGTGAAGTGGTACGATGTGCCAACGACCGTGTACCAATCTTACTTACAAGGGTCGAGTAGGATTCAGTACTTACAATTTTCAATAACCTGTTGTTTATTCTCCACACTATCAATGAGGGATCTTACCTACATGTGACGAGTATAATTCTATATATTTAATAACAGCAAAATTTTTACGGCGAAGTCAGAGAAGAGACCCCGAAAATTATAATGAATTCAGTCAATAATTAAGTCATCGTCTTACTGTGCATTATTTACTCAGTGCAGGATAACACACAATCAGGTTCTGACATCATGAGATTCAATATATGAGTCATACATAACGCATGCATGATAATAATTAAGTCCTGTCTGTGGATTATTTACACCGTGTCCCCCCAGGAGGCAGAGGGGGGCAGGGAAGGAGGAGGGGGGTGGGGGGGGGGGCAGCGACTCCCACCATCCTCAGCCACAGATAACGTCAATCACGGCCGCATGGAAAAAGTCGCGGGTGTCTGGAGCGGGAGATAACGCTGGCGATATATTTCCTCCCTGGGCCGACTCCTTCCCCTTCACCTCATCCATGGGCCAGTCAGTACAGTTCAGGTCAGCCAGCCAACAGACACTTCCTTCCTTCCCTTGTTCCCTTGTTCCTTGTACTGGACACCAAGTCAACCCTAACTAACTTTACCACACTCCTCCACTACATACGATAAAGGGAGAGTATTACTTTTGGTAGATTGGAGCGCCTTGATTCCTCCAAAGTATGCCAGAAAACAGAACCAGAGGAATAAAAATAATGGTGACCGATTGCTTGGAATAGTTTGGAGGAATAATTTGTTCCAGATTTACCAACACTGTATTCTCCCCATTAAAGTATAATTATATACCTCACCATACCATATCAACTATTTATACGGTACCATGCCATACCACACTATACATCACTTTAAAACACACCACACCACATCACGGAGTATTGTGTTCTGCATCCTATACTCCTGCCATGATATACCAATACAGCACAACTCCACGCTAAGCTATATCAGATCACAACACGTCAAGCTATATATATCAAACCACAACACGTCAAGCTATACCAAACCATAACACGTCAAGCTATACCAAACCCCAACACGTCAAGCTATATCAAACCACAACACGTCAAGCTATACCAAACCACACCACACCAAGCTATACCAAACCACAACACGTCAAGTTATACCAAACCACAACACACCAAGCTATACCAAACCACAACACGTCAAGTTATACCAAACCACAACACGTCAAATTACGCTATATCAAAATCCATAATTATACAGTAGGCATTGGGTTATACCACACCAAGCCATACCACACGATAACATACCATCCCACCCTACTCTAAACCAATCCATACCATGTTATACCATTCCATACCAGTATATACCCTAGTCAGTCACACCATACACTTGCACACTCATACGTACAGGACCCTTACATCAGTATAATTATATTCCTGCTTATAATGTATGTCAGAATAATTTGATAATTTGGTTTAACCTTCACATTACACATACTAATATATATATTCAACATGAATATCCCTGTAGTCATCATCATCATCATCATCATCATCACCATCATCATCACCATCATCATCATCATCATCATCATATTCATCGTGCAATATTTATGTTCTCGTAAACTCTTCCCATGTTCTCTCCTCTCCCCTCCCGCTGACGCTCATACAACCTTTCAACCAGTCAACAATCCATTCTTTGTTATTAACTTAAAAATTACTATATTTCCTCTCTATCTCCTTCTTTGGCTGCATATGACCCTAGTTATTGGGCTATATATACCATGAATGTGTTCTCAACAACCAATCAATCTTCTCCTTCCTGCTGGTCAAGGTGTAGAAATTCCCATATGTTGTCAGCTCGATGTGATGGTGATAACTCTTGACTGTCAGTGGTTTCTCTTACATTAAATAAAGGCATCTTAAACAAGCCAAATTGATAGAAGACAACACATGAAAAAGGATTACTACAGACATTATTAACTATTTGCACTTCTATAGGTATCTTTCTGGATATTAATTTTCTGTCTGGTTATTCACGATATAAAACTAAAATCAATACTGACTGTCAAGCGATAAAGTGTTATTTCATTTCCTTGTACAATATGAAGCATGTAAATATAATTATAAAACCTCTAATATAATCTGAAACAACTCGTTACTATTTAATTAACTCAACCATTGTGTAGGTAAACTGGTATCATAAAGCCCATGTCCAGAAGCGCAAACCCGACCCCGACCAGGATATAATAACCATCGACCATCTGCGTAATATGTTTGAAGAGTCATTTTTGAATTAATTGTAGGTATGATTCAGATGTTAGAATTTTTATAAGTATAGGGACTGGAAAGTATACTCATCACGCAAAAAAAAAAAAAAAAAAAAAATCAACTTGAAACACATGGGGAAGCGACTCAAGGACATAATTATTATCTGTTGTAAATAATCCGATGTGACATAGCAACAGCTGGTCTATAGACTCTCATGGAAAATAAACAAACGGCCTCAACAACACGTACACAGTTGGTGAAGGAAGTAGAGGATGGCATTATCTAGCGTTACGGCCGTCTGTCTGTCTGTCTGTCTGTCTGTCTGCCCTCCGCCCGTGTATGGATGACGCAGACGCACGCACACCCACGCCCACGCCCATACCACTCATTCCACGCCCCATCACACGCACATCTCAGCCCACTACCATCCCCTGTCACACCTTAACTCACCTTCCTTGTCCACCCTAACACACACACACACACACACACACACACACACACACACACACACACACATTTCACTCTGTCACACATTTCACTCTGTCACACACACACAGGCTCATTCTGTCCACTCTATTACACACACACACACACACACACATTTCATCCTGTCACACACACACACACACAGAGTTCACCATATCACACACACACCGTTACCTACCCAGCCCTGTTACACACACACACACACACACACACACACACACACACACACACACACACACACACACTTACCTACCCCGCCCTGTTATACACACACCCACACACATCCTCACCCAGCCCACACAAACCCGCCCATATATACCCGGCCCGTCACACACACACACACACACACACACACACACACACACACATCCATTCCCTGCCATCCCTATACAGCTGAAACCTTCCCCGCCCTGCCGCTCTCACGGTGTCAAGGGCGGCTGGCTTATTAACACTCCAGGAGGAAATATGACCAGTAGTGGGTTAGTTAGTTAGTTAGTTAGTTAGTTAGGTTGGTTGGTTGGTTGGTTGGTTCTGCACTTTTCTTTACCACACTACACCTCACCTACACTGCACCTCATCACACCACACACACCAGGCCTCACCGCACTACACTACAACATACCACACTACACTGCACCTCACCACACTACACCTCACCTCACCACACACACCAGGTCTCACCGCACTACACCTCACCAGGCCACATCGCCGCACTACACTACAACACATCACACTACACTTTACTGCACCACACTCCACCTCACAACACTACACCAGGCCTCACCTCACCACATTACTTCAATCCTCACCACAACATACCACAGCACACTACATAATATGCATCACACTACACCTCACCACACCACACCACACCACCAGGCCAGACTAGATCTCTCTAATACATACACCACACCACACCACACCTCATCACATCATACCACACCACACCACACCACACCCCCAGGCCAGACTAGATCTCTCTAATACATACACCACACCACACCACACCTCATCACACCACACCCCCAGGCCAAACTAGATCTCTCTAATACATACACCTCATCACACCACACCTCATCACACCACACCTCATCACACCACACCTCATCACACCACACCACACCACCAGGCCAAACTAGATCTCTCTAATACATATAGTCTCTAGTTTAGGTCAGACTCCAAACTTTATGTGGTGTTTTTCCATGTCTTCGTCCATCGTTTTGTATTACACTTTTTTTTCCCATGGTAAATTGATTGATACCTCCATTTGCATTATCATCATTACTGTTGTCTTGAATACTTTGACTGACAATTTTTAAGAACTATTACCAATGCCCATGAGTGAATTATCTGTTCGTGCGCATGTGTATGTATGTATACTCTACAACGATCGTTTGAATAGTATATATGGTTAGTTATTTATGCAAGAATATTGATAGGTGTACTACCGGTATATAATTCTAATAAATGCATGGTTTCTTATTCTATTTAGTGCAGAAGGGAATTATAATAACCTCATAATGTGTAATATATCATAATCTATTCACTGGATCCTGAGGCCATTTGTGGTTAATTTATTAGTGTACCTGTCATTTGCTTTGGATGATCATATAATATTATGTTTTCCACTGTTTATCATGTGTATGGATAATTATACCTGTATCTTGCCATGATAAATAGAGCCGTTTAGATGTAGTTTCCTAGGATGTGCACCACCCCCCCTTTACACACACACACACACACACACACACACACACACACACACACACATATATATACACACACACACAGGAGCGGGGAAGGTATATAGAGGGGCAGGGCAGGAGTATGGGAAGGGAAGAGGGAAGGAAGGGAAGACTGAATTATTCATAGATGGGGCATCGGCTGGTAATTGATACAGGTTCATCAGTGCTGCCGGGAGCTACAAGGAGACGAGGAAGGTGATGGCAGGTGGTGGAGAAGGAAGGAAGGGAAAGTGATGGAAGGTAGAAGATGTGTGGTGGAGGGAGCTAGAGGGGGAAGAGGTGGAGTGAAGAGGACGTGGTGAAGGGAAGGGGGATTGTGAAGGAAGAAGTGGAGGAGGGGGAGGGCTAGTGGAAGTTTTGGAAGGAAGGAGAAGTGTTGGAGGGAAAGAAAAATGGTGGAGGAAAGGGGAAAATGATGGAGGGAAGGGGAGGTAATAAAGAAGGTGTTGGAGTATGATGAAGGAGTGTGTTGGAGGGATAGGAAGGTGGTATACGGGGAAGGACAACGGGTGTAAGAAAGAGAATGAGGTGGAACGGTGATTGGAGGAAAAGTGGTGGAAGGTGGAGAAGGTTTGTGAAATGAAAAGATAAAAAAGATGGTAGAGGAAAGGGAAGAAAAGATGGTGGAAAAATGAAAAGTTGAATGAAGGAGGAAGACTAAGAAGAAAATTAATAAGAGTAGGTTTAGGGGACTCAGTGCAAACAGAAGGAAAAGTGAGAGGGAAGGAGAGCCTGAAGTGACAGAAGGGGAGAATATTATTATAGAAAGGGAAAGTACAGTGGGAGAAATAAGAAGGGAATACTGAGAGAGAAATGAAAAGTATAGAACAGGTGAAAGGAAGAAGAGACTGCGATACAACATTATTTTTATTTCTATTAATATTATTATTATTATTATTATTATTAAATTCATCACCATCATCATCGTCATCGTCATCATCATCATCATTGTCATCGTCATCGTCATCGTCATTGTTATTGATATTGTTATTGTTATTATTATATGTAGATGTGGAACCTGAAAATTTAGTAGAAAATAAAAAAGAATTCAGGATTTTTAGTGTTAAGTCATTAGGAAATTCTTATTGACAATTCGTCGATATTATCACACTCATTTACTCTCATGAAATGTTGAGTGAAGGAGAGGATGATGAGGCAGGGAAATATGAAGTGCAATAAGCATGAGGAATAAATATGCGAGTATATAGTTAAAGTCGCGTTTTGTTTATATTAACTCGGGTGTTAATATTAAGGACCCTGTGATCGTGTATGAAAATTGGAGGCTTCTGATTCCTCCTGACCATGCCACGAAACAACTTCCTTCTACAGTATATATATAGTTAGTGTTTCGTGGCAATATTTGAACGACTCATTTACCTCCAAGTTTCTGACTACAACACAGGGTCCCTTAAGGTCCCACGTATGGAGAAAAGGGTAGATCTGAAAGAGAAGGGTTAAGAGAGGAAATAGTAAAGCTTATGGAGAACAGAAGAGAGCTATGAGGAGGACGGAGATGGTTAAGATTAGAGAGGCAAATAGTATAAGAAGGGAGAAGGAGAAGACCGAGGAAGAGACTAAAAGGAAATGCTAAGAAAAATTGCTTAAGAGAACTGGAGCAAGATAATAAGAGAGTGAAGAAAAAATACTAAGAGAAAAAGTGAAGGATAGAGAGAGAGAGAGAGAGAGAGAGAGAGAGAGAGAGAGAGAGAGAGAGAGAGAGAGAGAGAGAGAGAGAGAGAGAGAGAGAGAGAGAGAGAGAGAGAGAGAGAGAGAGAAAGGAGCGAGCAAAAGGAATGGAATGAGTGAGTTTAGAGAGCTATAGGGGAGAGGAGGGAGTGGGAGAGAGTGAGTAAAGGGAGGGCATGAAGGCAACACATAGTTATTACACAGTGGAAAACCAACAGGGGTGGAGACTGCTAACGAGGCTCTGTGATTAATGGCCCAGATGAACTTGTTAACGTGAGGTGGAGCCAAGGCGAGACACACTAGATTCACAGAAGCAGGCCACGGGAACATAGGCCAGGGCAGGGCAGGGCAGGGCAGGGCAGGGCAGGGCAGAGGAGGAGATGAGAAAATGGTAAGAGAGGTATGGGTAGGGGTGTTTTGAGCTGGGGATGGGAAGGTAGGGTAGGGGAGGAGATGAGAAAATGGTAGGAGAGGTATATTTTTTTTTTTTTTTTTTTTTTTTTTTCTATACCTCATATATAGGTAAGGGTGTTGTGAGCTGGGGATGGGAAGGTAGGGTAAGGGAGGAGATGAGGATATGGTAAGAGAGGTATGTGTAGGGGTATTATAAACAGGGGATGGGAAGGTAGGGTAGGGGAGGAGGTGAGGAAATGGTATGAGGGGAATGGGTAGGGGTATTATAAACAGGGGATGGGAAGGTACGGTAGGGGAGGAGGTGAGAAAATGGTAGGAGAGGTATGGGTAGGGATATTATGAGATGGGCAGGGCATGGTAGGGGAGGAGGTGAGGAAATGGTAAGAGAGGTATTTGTAGGGGTGATATGGACAGGGGAGGGTATGGGAAAAAAAAAACATAGAAGGAATGGGAAGGAGGAAAGGCAGGGGAGGTATGTATGTATGTAAGAGCAGGAGAGGGAATTAAGAGAATGAAAGGGTGGGGCAGGAGGGAAAAGGGTAGTAAAGGAATGTATAGGAAAAAAAGGCATGTGAGGAAAGGGTTGGGTAGGGAAATGTACAGAAGGGGAGGAATGAGGAAGGGAATTAAGGGCAAGCCAAGGCATATAGAGAAGGAAAGGGCAGGGCAGGGATTAGGCAAGAAAGTTAAGGGGATTGAAAGAATGGGGAAGGTAGGGTAGAGTAGGGAAGGGAGGGCAGAATGTCAAGGCAGCAGCTGGTGAGTTATGGGTAATATATGCAGAATTCTACAGAGGCATTACGGAAACATGAGACTTAGACAAGAGTTAGAGATAATAATAGAGGATATATTTATTTATTAGAGTTATTAAGGCAGACATCAAAAATTAATAAAGGCCAGAGTGAACCACAACTATATACAACATGATTATTGTTAATATACATACATACCGGTACAGTACATACAACCACAACATTTATATCAACATCCATACTCATATTATCTCCCACAATTCTCACTCACACCCACACCACCCACCATAACATACACTCTCATACATATCCACTCAATCCTCATTTTCACCAACTGTTGCATATTAAACCACATATTATATCCACTTGTTCATCTGACTCTCAACATTAGCCATGCCATCATAATCATCTCCCTCATATCCACATCCACCCACACACACACACACATATATTTTTCATATCCTCACATTTCGACCCACACACAGCCTCGTACATACCTTCCCCACATCCACTCCCACATTTGACCAATACCCAAATCTATACCCACTCCCATATCTTCACATCCATCACTTACTTACTCTCACTACACACACACACCATCACCCATTCTCACTACACACACACCACCATCACCCACTCTCACTACACACACCATCACCCACACTCCATATACACACACCATCACACACTCTCACTACACACACACACCATCACCCACTCTCACTACACACACCATCACCCACACTCACTACACACACTATCACCCACACTCACTACACACACCATCACCCACACTCACTACACACACACACCATCACCCACTCTCACTACACACACTATCTCCCATGCACTCTCTCTACACACACCATCACACACTCTCACTACACACACACACCATCACCCACTCTCACTACACACACTATCACCCACACTCACTACACACACCATCACCCACACTCACTACACACACACACCAACACCCACTCTCACTACACACACACACCAACACACAGGCCCTAACATTTATTTATCCCATACCAATAAATATTCCCTCATGTCTCTTCCGTACACACACACACACACACACACACACACACACACACACACACACACACACACACACACACACACACACACACACACACACACACACTTGTCAAACCTGAAGGGGATAATGTAGTGTTGGTAATACTGGAGTAACTGATTCCTCCAAACTATTCCAAGCAACAGGACACCATTATATTTGCCCATCTGGTCCTGTTTCCTGGCATACTTTAGAGGAATGAAGGCACTCCAAAAGGATCCTACCCCCTTAAGGACCCCTGTGATGTAGTCAGAAAATTGGAGGATAGTGAGTCCTTCAAACATTGCCACGAAACACCACCTATATTGAAGGAGCTTGTTTCGTAGCATAGTCAGGAGGAATCAGAAGCCACCATCTAGGTCTCATACACGAGCACAGGGTCCCTTAAAGATAAATAGTGCCCGGAAAATACCACAAAGCCACCGAAAAGATCAAAAGGCAGGACACAGCTATGAATAAATATATATTTTCCAGACGGACCGAGTGTAGTTGTTTATTGTCTGTCCTTTGTTTTGCCGCCTTGCATGTATCGTCACTTTCTCTCTCTCTCTCTCTTTGGTCAAGGCAATTGGGATTTTGGCTTCGATATTGTGGTTTATGAAAAGTATATTTGCTATCAAGGATTGAAATGCACGATGATTTATGCATTCAAATGTATTAAGATGTATTAAAACAATCATGTTCTTAATAAATAAAATCATAATGAACAGTGAATGAGTCAGTGTGAAGCAGCGAATATAAACCATAAAGTTATAACCTGGAAAAAAAAATTGGAGAAATGTGGTGGTGGTGAAGGTGGAAGGGAAGGAAGTGTGGAGGGGTGTGATGGTGAGGAAAGAGGAGGAGGAGGAGGAGGAGGAGATGGAGTTGGGAGAGGAGGTGTGGAGGAGTTTGGGAGAGGAGGTGTGGAGGAGTAATGGTGGTGGAAGAGAGGAGGAGAGGAAGTGGAGGGGTTGGAGGAAAGATGGGCATTGTGTTGGTCTTAATGTGCATGTCAATCTCAGCACCCACTGATACACTCTCTCCTCCATTGCCTCTTCTGTTACCTCCTCTTCCATCTCCTTCTTTCCTATTCTTCACTTTCTTCTTCTAATAATAACTCCTCAACTTCCTCACAATCCTCCTCAACTTCCTCACAATCCTCCTCATTTCCTCTCTCCTCATTTTTATTCTCATCAACCTCCATCTAAAACAGTTATCTAAAGTAAGATTAATTATTAAATAATTGTAAACCTGAAAGGCGTTCGGAGACGGCGAACCTCTGGCCACGCTGGTCATCCTCTTCCCAAAAATGTTCTGTCCTCCCAAAACTCGTGACTGTATGGGCACAGCCATCCATCTTTAATTAACCTTCATTTTTAACATTAGTAACTTTGGAAACAGCTTGTTCTCATACCTCCACCTGCTCTTTATCTATCGCCTTCTAAGTTAAATAACTTTTTCCTTGCCGCATATCCTATTTGTCCCCTATATTTCGTGATAATAATTTTGTTCAATCCTTTTGAGATATTTTGGTTACAGACAGGCTAACAAGGGGAGACGTTTGCTCTCGTATCCTGCCCTATGCCAATAGCCTTCAAAATTGTATACCTTTCTTTTCTTTTCTTTATGCACATCCTATCTGACCACAATATTTCCTGGAAAATCGGGTCATAGGATTTTTAGATATCCTTTTTACCGACAGAGCGACAAATAAATGGAGGCGAAAACGTAACACCTCCAACTTCGCTGGCGGAAGTAATGAGAGAATAATACCAACCTCAAGTGGAAAATTTATTCGTTTATCTCCATGTAAGGAGTGCATGAATTCACTGCTGCTGTACTGTATAATTCGTTATGGAGATTAAGACAACTACGGTGAGGGAGATACTACTAAAGTCTCCAAACTGTGCCACAAGAAAGAACATCTGAACTGGGGTTGTCTGTCTCTTGGTAGGTAGTGGAGAATTCAACAGCACTCAATCTGCATGGGAGGACATCATTCTTAACCCTCCATTAATTCTGCCAGGCCACCACTTTCCATCTTGCTTAATTGTCAGGTGAACTTCTCTGTCACACGCCCCACTGGCTCTTTCCTTCGCCTCTCTCTCTCTCTCCCTTCTGCCTTCTCACATTTCTCTTCCTCTGTTAGATATTCTTTCTTCTCTTTGGTCATTATTCTTCTTCCCCTTGACATATATTTTTTTCTCACTTTCTCCTTCCTTTTCTCATTTTTCTTCTTGTTCTGTATATCTCTATATCATCACAATTTTTTTTTTATCTTCCTTTTTAATTTCCTTTCTCCCTTCATTGTTCTTACTCTCTCATTTTTCTACTCTTACCGAATACTCCTTTTCCCTTCCGACTTTATCACTCTCCTCTTTTCTTTTCCCACATTATCGCTCTCCCCTTTTCAGTCTAGTTTCTTTCATTCTCTCGTTCCCTCTTTCCATCTTTTTTCCTTCCACTCTTTTTTTTTTTTTTTTTTTTTTTTTTTTTTTTTTTTGTCACTGAGGTATTAAAACAAATGAACGGGATATATAAAGGAAACTTAGAGAAGGTCCTAAAACTGAGATATCAAGAGAAAACACACTCGCACAATTTCAAGTCGAAGAAGATTAAAATTTTACCCCGAGATGAGAAGACACTATGATTCGAAAGCTTGAATTATAATTATACAAGTCAAATAAGTCTCCAAATAAAAGCATAAGTACAAAATTTATAGAGTCTCTAGTTTTAAGATTAGGCTATTGGGGTAAATAAACTCAATGGTCGAGTCTAAAATATTTGCTACCTTAAATTGAACTAACAGAACAGGCCAAGTGCAGTTTCCTTAGTTAACCTTTATGCTCTCCCTTAATTCAGTTTTCTACAAATCTTATTCTTTTTCATTCATATCTTCTCTTTTATTCTCCTAGTTTTCACATATATCACTTTTCTCTCTATTCTTCCTTATTTATTCTTTATTCTCCTAGTTTTCATATATTTCACTTTTTTCTCTATTCTTCCCTACCCCTTTTATATTTTTCCTTCCTATATCTTTCTCACTTATCCTCATCAAATTCTCTCTGTTTCTCACTATTTCCTCTCTTAACATTTTCTCTTTCCTATATATCTCTCTCACGTTTTTTTTTTCACCTCCTTCTCTTACCTCTCTTAACATTTTCTCTTTCCTATATATCTCTCTCTCACGTTTTTTTTTTTTTCACCTCCTTCTCTTACCTCACCCATTGCCTTTCCTCACCCCATTGGTCGTCGTTGTCTTCGTCACCCACTGAGAGCACTGACAGTCATACTCACAGACAGATACACACACAGACGCATACACAGACACACACGGACAGACCCACTCACAGATATATCTACAGACAGAACCATGCACACATAGACAGACAGAACCACTCACTCACAGACAGACCTACAGACAGAACCACACACACAGAGACCTACAGACAGAACCACACACAGACAGACCTACAGACAGAACCACTCACACACAGCCACACACACAGACCCACAGACAGACCTACAGACAGACAGACAGACAGACCTACAGACGGACCCAAAGACAAACAGACCCACATGCAGAAAGGACCCACACACAGACCCACACACAGACCCACACAGACAGACAGACAAACCCCATGGAGCCCAATAAGTGGTTCTTCCTGAATCCTTCCACCCACCACTGACACCCACTTAAACCCCGGGAACAAAACACTCGTCTCTTCCTCTTCTTCGTCTTCTTTCATTGAATCCATTACCACACATGAAGGAGGGAGGGAGGGAGGGAGGGAGGGAGAGAGGGAGAGAAGAGGAGAGGGAAAAAAAAAGAGAGTGAATAGACACGATGGAAAAAAATACAATGTTATGATGGGTCGTGAAAGTTAGTGAAACAATGGGATGAAAGTGGAAGGCTATTGTGAGGGCTGAGGGCTGTCACGGGGGGCTGGAGGGGCCAATGATGCGGAGAGAGAGAGAGAGAGAGAGAGAGAGAGAGAGAGAGAGAGAGGGCTGTGTCATGGTGGAGGGAGGGAGGGAGGGATGGAGATATGATTGTTAAGGTGGTGGTAATGTATGTCGGGTACAACAGATAGAGAAGTGCATAATGGTGGCATTATAAGGAACATGAAGATGAAGATAATGAATGATAATTTTGATAATGATGATAATAATAATAATCATAATAACATTGATATATTAATGGTAATAATAATACCAATTATAATCATAATAATAACAATAATGTAATAATATAATAATAACTATGTGATGATTTCGGTGGCAAGAGTAATTTTTATTATTATTATTATTAATATTATTATTATTATTATTATTATTATTATTATTATTATTATTTGTAGAAGTAATAGTAGTAGTAGTAGTAGTAATATTTCTATTATTCTTATTGTTCTCAAGAAAAGGAAAAGCAGGAAAAGAAACAAGTAAAAAAGAAGAAAGATAATGATGACGAAGAGAGAGAGAGAGAGAGAGAGAGAGAGAGAGAGAGAGAGAGAGAGAGAGAGAGAGAGAGAGAGAGAAAGACTAATGACTATGATGAAATAGGCTACAATAATTAGTGAACTGAAAAAAATAAAAACAAAGCAACACATATTAATTCAAAACACTAACTCCTTTTGAACTGAGAGAATGTTGTAACAAGATAAATTGAGTATGGCCTGTTTTGTATATCATAAACAATACATAATCTCTCACAATCACTACCATTATTATTAACATTATTTCTATTATTAATTGTTACTTTCTATCGTGTACTTCATCTTTATATTATTACCATATTTATATTATTAATTGCATAAATAATCATGACCCCAATAACTGGCTGTGAATTTATGCAGAAAAATTTTGCTCCTAAAGTTATTTCACGTTTATTTGTGTCATATAATCATTTTCACTTTTATTTTCATCTTTTTGCTTAAGGAACGAGGTATGTATACGAGGCTTTCATTCATTTTCCATTTTTGAGAAACCATTATATATTTGTATTTACTGAATGTACTTATATATATCTACCGTCTTTAACTGTGATTTGAGTTAGTATTTTTCTTGTAATATTTGGAATTCAATCTTGTTTATGTGGATTTTTCTTCATATTTTCAACCACTTTTACACCTTTCCACATTTTTCTTTCCCTCTCTGCAATCCATGTCATCCTTTTCCTCCTCACACCATGCACCACTCTTCTCCTTTCCACTTCTTTCCACCTTCCTTCTCTTTCCTATTATCCTTGTTTTCTTCTTCACTATCTATCACATTTCTTTCCTCCTCTGCCTCCTGTCCTTATTCTTCCTCCTACACTCAGATCTTTCTATCCACTCTTTTGCTGTCTCCTTTCCCATATACCCTGCCTCTCTTCCCTTTATCTTCTATCTCCTTACCTTTACTTTACTCTGCCTCTCTTCCCTTTATCTTCTATCTCCTTACCTTTCCCATACCCTGCCTCTCTTCCCTTTATCTTTTATCTCCTTACCTTTCCCATACCCTTCATCTCTTCCCTTTATCTTCCATCTCCCTATCTTTCCTGACTACACTTTTCCTCTCTCTCCATCCTCCTATATATACTCTTACTCTCCCTCCATTTTCTCCCCTCCCCATACCTTCCCATTCCTCTCCCATCCTCCTTGCCCATATCCTTCCTCTCACCCATACCTCTCCCATCCTCCTTGCCCATATCCTTCCTCTCACCCATTCCTTATCCTATCCCTTCCTACTTCTGTCCCACCCCTCCCAAACCTCTGTCACCACCCAGCCTCCCCTTTCCCTACCCATTAACTAACTCATTCTTCATCCCTATCCTAACATTTCTTCCCTTTACCTAACCATATCCATCCTCCTACATACTCATACTTGTTCATCCACTCTCCTCTCCTTCCTTACCATCATTACCCTACCTACTCTCCCTTGTCCTCCCTTCGTCTTCCTTGCCCAATTCTTTCCTCCCACACTTTTACCTTTTCCCCCCACACTTCTACCTTTCCTTCATCCTCCTTCCTCTTCCCTACCTCACCTCCCTCTCCTCTCTCCTAACCTCTCTGCCCACAGCCTTCCTCCCACACCCACACCTTTCTCTACCCTCCCCCCCCACCCCCTCACCTTTCTCTTCCCCACCTCACCTCCCTCGCCTTTCTCCACACCTCCCTCTCCTCTCTCCACACCTCCCTACCCACAGCCTCCCTCCCACACCCACACCTTTCTCTACCCTCCTCCCCGCCCCCCCCCCCCTCTCCTTTCTCTTCCCTACCTCACCTTCCTTTCTTCCCTTCTCGTCACTTTCCCACGCCACTCAGCACACTTACTTTTACTTTCTCTGAGGGGAATTTGACCACAAGACTATTTTACATGCAGGCATAGAGGAAGATGTTTTAATTGGTGTCCCACTTAATTTTCTTGTGTGTGTGTGTGTGTGTGTGTGTGTGTGTGTGTGTTTTATTATTATTATGAGTCTTTAAAAATTTGATTAATACATTTACCAGTCGGGTGGCATTACTCCAAAGTTCACTATAATTTCATGCATTTGCGACTTATTGAAGGGGATAATGAAACACAATTCTATAAAATGAAAAAAAGCCTTATTTATAAATCCACTTTCTCCACGTGAAGCATTAATATCCCCGGTGGTGTTTGGTGCACTTTGGTTAAACAATCCATCGACACCCTCATATCATATTGTTACTTATTAAGGTAATGTAATGAAAACCAAAACAAATACACAATCTTTTGAACAACTATTTACAATTAATTAGTACTGGTATGTGCTCAAACAGGTGCTTACTTCATTAATTAATGTATCTTGCATAGCAGTAATCATTGTCTCGGGTAAACAGTATATAATAATTGTGATACACTGCTCAAAGTAAAACATTGCATACCGTAACAATAGTATAATTATTTTAGTTGCATTCCAAGATAAATAATGCCCCCTTGCATATCCATAGTTGCATTCCATGAAAATCATAATACAATTTTTATAATAATAGGCACTGTCGTAGATAAATTACATACCTACATCAATACTAGTTGCAGTACAAGGTAAACCAACTCGAATAATGATGCACCCTAATCACCCTAATCAGTATTGTATCACTTCACAAGACAGACAGGTAATCCATCCTGCATAAATACTTGTCCTTGTACAGTCATGGTCAAAAGTCATGGTGAATAAAAGCGAGCCATTTGAGTGAATCTTATGAACCAATATTGCAGAGACCAACAGCTATATATAGTTTCGGATCATTTTTTCGAAGCCATCTCATTGGAAGGTGTTGCAGGACTATTGACCATGACTGTACAAGTAAACAAACAAGGACACCAATGATGCTTCTGACGTAGTAGGTACTAATCACTATACAAAATATCAATGGGTCCGGCACAATACAAGTCACTGTGTAATAGAGATAATTAATAGTTAACAAATGACAACCTCAAGCTATCAACACAATATCAACAGTAACAACAAAAACAACAATAACCAAACTACGCAACATTAATAATTGATCAGAATCTTATGACTAGATTTTAATACGGCGAGGATGTGAACCAAGTCAGCCTGAAGTAAACACACGTCACAGTATAAATGTTGTTGTTGTTGTTGTTGTTTATAATGTCGGGGGATAACAAACCTAGAAATGGAATGAGGACGTACACTCGCAATCCAAAATTTGTATCCAGGTCTTGTTGTTGAAGTTTCGAATCATTTGACATACTAGTGAACCAATTACAACGCTTATCCTGTGTTATATTTGCCTGAACTCGCTTAATACTCGATCAGGCTATTCGAAGCAAGCCTGGATACATATTTTGGATTGCGAGTGTACAGTAGACGTCAAAAGTTCTGTCCCCTCTCTAGCTGTGTTTTGGCATACATTAATATTCATAAGTATGTATCCATTGTATGCACAGTAATATACATGCAGTTATGCCTTCAATATTTCACGTAGAATGTAGTTCAAAAATATACTGAATTATAGAAGATATCATGTAACTTATACTACCCTTGACTGTTACAATTGTATGTTTAATTATGAATAGGTAAAATTAAATGTATTGATTCAGTGAGGTACAAAATGGAAAATCTGTGACGATATACATTTTTTTAGGCTGACTGTACATTTATAGGTTCATTGGGTTAAATGTTACTCGCACCTTATATTACATTAGATTAGTTCAATATACAAATGTTTACAGCATTATGAAATCAGTAAAATAAATAACCTTATAGTGGTAATTTCACTCATCCATTAATAACCTCGCTTCATGATAATAAATATTTTTTTCCTTTCTCACCAGATTGTCAGTAAGATTTCATTACATCCTCAGCTTTCACGATATCCTATTCATACCTTCATTCCCCCCCCAACACAACACAACACCCCTACCTTCTAACTTGATAGCCTCCCCACTATAAACAGCATGACACCCCCACCTCTCTCTGACACCATGCCCCCACATCCTAAATGCCCCCTCCAGCACCCTATATGCTCTTCCCAACACCCCCACATTCTCTCCTGACAGCCAGCTCCACAACACACATCCTCAGCGTGACAGCCCCCCCCCCCACACCATATCCACACCCCCACTTCTTCCCTATAATGATTCCTGCCTTCCTCTCACCTACCCACACCCACATCTCTTTTTTCATGACAAGCACCCATGCATCCTCACCGCGAGAACCAATCGTCCTATGCTTACCTTCTCCTGAAAATCTGTCTCGTATCCTACCTCTTCTTCATTCAACTTACACACACACACACACACACACACTTCCTTCCCCTCACAAACACACCACACCACCTCTCTCTCTCTCTCTCTCTCTCTCTCTCTCTCTCTCACACCATTTCCCCCCCCCAACACACACACACACACACACACACACACACACACACACTTCCTCCCCCAAACCACAGGCACACCACCTCTCTCTCTCTCTCTCTCTCTCTCTCTCTCTCTCACACACACACCATTTCCTTCCCCCCCAACACACACACACACACACACACACACTACAACTTTGCCGTCTCTATACCCACGTTATCATCAAATCTTCAAGAAATTATCCCACAACACCTCATTATCCGCGATTGCTTCCCTCCCCCGCACGTGGTGGTTAAAGTCTTGTATAGAGATTCGTAATTTGATAGTTTTGTCATGGGAACCTGCATCTCTCTCTCTCTCTCTCACTCTCTCTCTCTCTCTCTCTCTCTCTCTCTCTCTCTCTCTCTCTGTGTGTGTGTGTGTGTGTGTGTGTGTGTGTGTGTGTGTGTGTGTGTGTGTGTGTGTGTGTGTGTGTGTGTGTGTGTGTGTGTGTGTGTGTTATGCTCTTTCTCTCTTCCTCTTCTATCTCCTCTTTTCCCTCTAATGTTCTCTCTCTCTCTCTCTCTCTCTCTCTCTCTCTCTCTCTCTCTCTCTCTCTTCTCTCTCTCTCTCTCTCTCTCTTCTCTCTCTCTCTCTCTCTCTCTCTCTCTGTATCAAAAAGGAAGGAAAGGAGGAATGATGGTGGGAGGATGGGTGAAGGGGAGTGAGTGAGTGAGTGAGTGATGGGTGATTAAGGAAAGATGAGCTGAGGAAGGAGAGGGAGGGACGGGAGGAGGAAGGTTATGGCTGGGAGGATGGGGTGAGAAATGATGGATAAGTAAAGACAGAGGAATAACTTAGGTAAATGGATGTAGGAGAGAATGGGACAAAAGGAGAAACAGAAGGAAGGAGGAAAAGGAGAGAAGACACGTAGGAAAGAGACAAAAATAAAACAGAAGTGACTGAGAAGTGAAAATCGAGTGAACAAGAAAAATATAATAACCACAATGAATGAACGTAAGAGGTCGAGTGATATGATAGAAGCTTTGAAGATCACAGAGACACAAACAGATAGACAGAGTAACGATGCTTTATATACTAATGGAGAGATATTAGATGACTGGAAAAGGTTATATTAATTTTATGGCAAGAAGAAGAGTTACTTACATAACAGAAGAAGTTACATGAGAATAAGAGAGATTACATGACAGTAAATACAATGTGTCATTTTGTTGGATGGGTGTAATGGACAAAAAACCTTTCATTCCACAACACACTATATTTCAATCATTTTTTTCTATCTATACCAAATTTATTATTGTGTAATATATGTTGTATGTATTAAGGTAAGATATAAATATGTATATATAGCAACTGTCTGTAATGCCAATATTTATAAACCGGTATTCAATATTGTGTTATATCATTACTGTCTTATCTGCCTCCATAACCCTGTCTCACTTATGGTTTTCTTTATGATACTCCAACGACACTGTTTTCATCTCTCCTTACCTTGTAGTTTTCTTCATCCATCATGTGTAGATAAGACAAAAATTATATAAGAGAAAATTAAGTATATACAAGTTCGCAATATAGCCAATTGTTCTATGGTAAACAAAAGGGAACGCGGAGGGTGGAGCTATATTCATTTTGAGCTGTAATATCTCCATTGGTATCCACTTCAGCTTCAGTCATATGAACTTCGTCTACCTGAACTTCATCCATGTGAACTTAAAATTACGTATCCACTGTTCCACTTATTTCGTCCAGATGAACTTCAATCATTTACAGGTCATACCATTCATCCGTCTACTCTTATATTGAAGTGTATATAACTTTTCTATGGGTTGCCTGGATTTAATGGAACTCTTAGGAACCCTTTTGTCGTGTAGAAGGATGCAAAGTCAGACAGGCAGACAGGTAAACATGCAGACAGCCAGCTTTTATGCATGTCTCTTGGTGCTTCCATGGGACTCTCTGAAATGGAGAAAATACAACATATAATATTACGTTATAAAATATGTAATGAACAATAAATAGGCATATATAGGAGTATGGTTCTATATGCTTTAAAATCTCTCGAGACAACTTGTATAAACTATATTTTTTTCTTTCCAGGTACAGTACAGTGAGTGTCTTCAGCAGTCGATCACTGAATGGTTAGTGTTTAAGGGGAGGTTCTTTTGTTAATTGGTGATTTGGAAGGTCTCTGATTCCTCCAAACAATGCCACGAAACAGATCCCTTATTAATACCATTGAGGGCGTCTGTTTCTGGCATAGTATGAAGGAATTAGTAGCCTTCCAATTCACCTACAAAAGATCCTCCCCTTAAAAGTGAGAAGTTCAGGAGCAAGTACAGGAGCAAGTGCAGTACTCATCTTTGTACTGCACGATAATTATATAGTGTCTTTCACGTCTACTTCTATACACTAAACAGTTTGATGTCTTTAGTTTGTTATTGCTACTGTAAGCGATATAGATTGCCAGAAGGGAGTTGCTCCTGTTTATTCATCCCTTAAGGGGGTAATTCACTTTTGTTACATTGGAGAACCTAGATTCCTCCAAAGTATGCCAGGAAACAGGACCAGATGAACAAAAATAAAGGTGTTCTGTTGCTTGTAATAGTATGGAGGAATCAGTTGCTCCAGATTTACCAACACTGTACTTCCCCCTTAACTTTATAATAATTGTTCTCAGTCAAAGTATCAAATTCCATCGTTCGTTCGTTTTATCATATTGCTGCTGAGCTCAATAACCGAAAATGGCCACAACGAAATCTGAGTAATGAAGAACATTCTACAACATCAAAAACTTTCTCGTGTAATATAATAAAGTTAGGGTGAAGTGAGGGAGGTTAGGGTAAGATGTCCAACGCAAGATCAATAGTATACTTCTTTTTAAAGTAGTATTACCATGAGACACTTGGGTGCGAAGAGCTGTCAAAACAATTTCTAAAAGTGCATCATCATGATTAATAGGTTGAAAATTGTCTACTTATTTTCTCCGTGTGCAGAGTAACGTATCTTCATAGTTTCTCCAATCTCAATGTCTCCGTTATTTCACCATTAACAGGGAATCTCTGTTATACATCCAATGACATTTCTTTTAATGAACAATCGTTATACTTGGTATCTAGAATGTTGATTCAAAGGGGACGACAGCATTTAACATTCTTAAGATGTAAGATACATAATTATATATGATTAGGTAAATCTATAGGTCACGCATCACTCCACTTCCAACAAGAGCAATTTTGTCCACTCGGAAAGAAGTGGGAAAAGAGTCAATAGCCATTATTCAAACAATTCTATACCACGGCTCCTTCAAGTACGGGAAGCACCACACATGCTGTAGTATACCTGTCAGATGAGATGATATCACACCCCGGACATACCGGAATAAGGGACTCATCCTTTCTACAATACAATAAGTAATCATTTCCCTGCTCTACAAGCCGCAACAGATTCACCAATTCTACAATATATCTGAATAGAACGCTTCTGGTGTTATGCAGTGTACTAGCGACTAACCTGTGGAGCCTGAGGTGTTCTGAGCGACGAAAGGTTTTGCCACAAACGGGACAGGTGAGCGGTGAGTGGGTTCTCTCATGTACCAGCAGGAGATATGCCCGCGGGAACCTCCTGTCGCACACCTTACACACGTAGCTCCTCGCGCCCTCACGCCGCCCACGCCTGCACACACGCCCACCCTCCACCACCGCTATCGCCGCTGCTGCCAGCCCGCGCCCCACAACGCCTCCGGTCACTTCTTCCCTCTTGTCCTCCGTTGTCCACACCTCAGGTGGCAGTGAGGTGGTGTGGTGGCAATCCAGGGGGCAGCAGGAGGAGAAGGATGTGGAGGACAAGGGCAAGGAGGAAAAGGCTAGGTCTTGGTAGGAGTGCATGGTGGTGGGATCGATATCAGAGTATTGGAAATCTAGCTGCATGTCACACTACATATACATGCAGGAAGGAACTGGTAGAACTATATGGATGTGGTTTTGGAGGTGTTGTAGTGTTTGTGTCACTATAATAATAACAATCTAGCATTAGTAGTGAAGTATATTTTATGTGGATATAGTGTGCTGTAAGTGACTATGGTATTGGGAATGTTGCAATGGTAGTGATTATTTTTTCATGTAGCAGTCGTTATGTGGATATTTATGGCAGTGAGTAAAAACACTTGTTTACGTCATGTTGACAGCACTGGGTCGAAGTCACACAAGGCCACTGACAGACTATTTATGAGGTTGTACTGTAGATCCGTCACTAAAGAGCAGTGTTTAATATTTTACAAATCCTCAGTTGGTTGAGCTGCCCTGGAGAGACGACACTTTTCCAGGTTTCGATGGGACTTGACAGGAGGAGTTAAGCCCTATGAATAGGACCATATATACAGGTAGGGCGTGAGTAGGGCTTGGTGGACTTGAACTACACAAGGCCTTACTTTGTTGTTGTTGGGCTGGGCAGGACAGGCAACACTTTTTCTAGTCTTACTTCGATGGAGTAACGAGTCCAACCCAACCAGTGTTTGCTGTATAAACTTGTATAGACCAGGGCACAGGGGTATGTCTGGGTGGCGTGGGGTATATGAGTGGTGGTGGGCAGCGAGCGAGGGAGAGGACTGGCTGGCTGGCTGACTGACTGTAGAGATCCGTGCCTCTCTCCTCATCCCCCTCCTCCCATCCCCTCCCTTCCCTTCCCTTCCCTTGCCTACCCTTCCCTATACCTGCCTGATCTTGGCCCTCCTCACCCCTGCCTGACACAACGACCTACACGCCCGGCACTCCCTTCCCTTGCCTTGCCTTGCCTTACCCGCGCCCTCACACTCACTCACTTGATTCTCACACTCACTCACCTGGACTCTCACATTCACTCACTTGATTCTCGCACTCACTCACCTGGACTCTCACTCTCCCTTACCTGGACTCACACTCCCTCATTTGACTCTCACACTCACTCACTCACTCACTCCTCCACCTGGACAGTCACCAATAATCACTCCATCAGTTTTCCTCAAGTTGGTAATAATCATGAGATTAGTAGGGAAGGCACAGACAACGAAAAAAAATATATATATAGATAGACTACCTTGTAAGATTAGTTTGGTTAGTCATCGTTGGTGTCTGGTTAATTAAGACCTCTATGATATTCCTACATCAGAAATGCTGGTCTACACGAAGTTAAGGAGAATGTCTTGTTGGCAAATTGGATGGCTAATGATTCCTCCTAATTATGTGCCAGAAAACAGACGACCTCAGTGGTATTAATAAAAGATCCATTTCTAGACATATATTGGAGGAGTGAGTACCCTTCCAATTTACAAACAAGAGAATCTCCCCTTTTAATCATCACTTCTCATCATCCAAAAAATTACTTCTCTTCGTTTAAATCTGCACAGCTCCTCACCGAAATATTTATCTCTTTTTTACTTGAAGCATCTCATTGATTTTTTTTTTTTTTTTTTTTTGCGTCCAGTCACTATACTATAATATCTCATTCATTCCTATCTTCCTTACCTCGTCATTCACAGCCCGTTTGCCTTCCTTCATTTAATTATTATACATTTTTGTTGTTTTCTCCCTTCCTGCATCTTATTCTTACCTATTCATTCTTCACTATCTATTTTTATTGAGCTCCCTTTCTTTTTCCTTCCTATACCAATACTTGTCATATTTTTTTCATCACCATCTATTGCCATTGTTATCCCCTTTTCTTTTTCCTCACTACTTCTCCTCACCTCTCTCTCTCTCTCTCTCTCTCTCTCTCTCTCTCTCTCTCTCTCTCTCTCTCATCAACATTCTTCCTCCTCACCTTAAGTCATAGATCACAAGAGAAAGGTGAGGAAAAGCCAAACGTCTGTGGGAGGAAGATGACGAGAGAAGATAGTAAAAATAAGAGAAAAGGAACCCCTCCCCTATCATCACTCGAACCTCTCTCTCTCTCTCTCTCTCTCTCTCTCTCTCTCTCTCTCTCTCTCTTGATTATTTTATGCAATATACTTTTACTCACTATTCCAATTTTCTCCTATCATTCTCTTCACTTCTTCTTGCTTTAGGACTATGCTTGTTTTTACTTTATATTCTATATACTTTATTCTATGCATTATATTTCTTCTTACTTTCGATCCTCCCTTTATCAAAATATTTTACTGCTATTATTCTCCTTGCATATCCACCCTTTCACCTCCAGCTTCAATCCCACTGCTTTCATCACATTCATATTTTCCTCTGCTCTCTCCAGTCTCTCTGTTACATAGTTCAGTACAAGGTTACGTCTCTCACTAAGGAGGAGGAATACAGCTGTCAATTCCTCTCACTCAGTGCCATACTTTAGAGCAGAAAAGGAATGGAAGAGGTACTATACGTGTAAGGAAACAGCCTGTCTAATCATGTACAGGTATATATAAAAACACTGATCAATAAAGGGGAAACAAGTGGGTAATTTTATAGGATTTAGACAGATGAGTTACTACACAGGATAACCTCTTGATGATGAGAGTTTTACTGTGACTCAAAATCATCTGGTCTTCGTTTAAACCCATTGAGTGGCAATATATCATCTATTTTGTCATTTAAATTACGGTGATTATAATCTCGAGACAAATGCAATCACTAAAACTTAATTACAATTTATCCATATTGACTCTTTACGTAGCAGTTATCTTACCTTTTATTATGGCTAACTAAAAATAATGTTATCAAAGCAAAAAAAAAAATAAGTATCAATCCTAAGGTAATATAATCCTAAAGTATCATAGCCGCGTGTAATTGAAATACTTAAGTTTTTTGGGGAGTGCTACCGTATGATGGATACTACTGTCTAACTTAAAATAATCCTATATTAGTTAGCAATAGTTGTTTTAGGGTTAAGAAGATACACAGTAACATACATACAAGAGAGCTGGGTGGGTGCATATGTTATTATGAGGACAAGTGTTCGTGGCTCAGAACAGAATAGAAAGACTGGCCATAGGTTTAGTAAAGTGAAGAAATATAGATGAAACTGATGGATTCTTACATGCTGGACTTGTGAAACTATAGACCGGTGCAGAATAGATGTGATCGGAACATGACAAGTGAAATGATACACGATAAATGAAAAAGGTATGTAATGAAAATGGGTAAATGAAAAAGGTTTATAATGAAAATGGATAAATGACAAAGGTATATAAAGGTATAATATGAAAATTATTAGAATAGCAAATAAAGGTTGATAAAAAAAAGAGTGAATGATGGGGTACAAAATTTATAGAATATGTACAAGATAGATAAGGACGGTGAGGAATAGGTGCATGATAACGGCGAATAAATAGATGAAAAACGGTACAAGATGATATTAGAACGGTACTATAGGTGGGTGGAAACGGTATAAGAGCGGTATTGTAACGCAGATTAGCACGGCAGAACGGTACATGACGGGTGAGAACGGTACATACAAGATAGATGAGAACGACACACACACACACACACACACACACACACGAATGAGAACCACACACACACACGCGAATGAGAACCACACACACACACACACACACGAATGAGAACCACACACACACACACACACACACTCACACACACACACACGAATGAGAACCACACACACACACACACACACACACACACACACACACACATGAGAACGGCAAAAGGTTTACGACAACAGAAGAGTATACGGTGCATCTCAAGTAAACAAATTAACCGGCTGGAAGGCAGGAATATAGGTAGATAGGTAGATATAGGTAAGGCTTTAATATGGAGCAACTGATTCCTCCAAACTATGCCAAACAACAGCTGGAACACCATTATTTTTCTTCATCTGCATGGGTCTGTTTCCTGGCATACTTTGGAGGAATCAAGGCTCTCCAATCTTTCAAAAGTAACACGGGTATAAATAAACACACGAGACAAAACAGATGAACCACACACACACACACACACACACACACCATATGCACTTCCTTCATGACTCCTTTACTCATCCTATCTCATCTTCACTCCTCCTCCTACCCCCCTCCTCCCCTCCTTCTGCCCCCCTCCTCCCCTCCTTCTGCCCCCCCCCCCCATCCATCCACCATCCCCTCCAACCACATACAGTCCCTCCTCCACCAATCATACGTCAGGAAGGGCGTAGGACACCTGCCCTTCCTGAGTTACTGCCCTGCCCTGCCCTGCCCTGCCCTTCCCTCCCCTCCTCAGTAACCCCGTCAAGCTGCGCCGCCGATGGGAAAATTTGCACAAGAAAAACAAGTGGTGTGCTTTTTGGCCCGGGCAGATTCTTACTCCTTTTGCATGTTTGGTCGGCTTTCTATCTTTTTCTTTTTCTTTTTTCTGTTTTTCCTTTTTCTTATTATTATTATTATTCTATATCATATATCTAATTATGTATTAGTTTCCTTTTTTTATTGCATATTCGTTCATATTTTTTTTTTTATGCATTTATTTATTTATACATATATTTATTTATTTATCTTTTTATTTATTTATTTATTTATTTATTTATTTATTTATCTAACAATGGGAATTTGAAATGATGGTGTGTGGTGATCGTGTTTTTGTTTTGTGATGAGTGATGATTAGGATACAAATGGTCAGCAGTGATATCATTGTAACTTTCGTGCCGTACACTTATTTCTATAATTATTGCATCACAAGAGATATTCATAATATTTCAAAGCCTTCATATTCAAGCTTCCAATCCTCCTTCATATTCTTTTCTTTCTCCTCACTCATTTATTTCCTTTTCACATTCTCATCTCTCTTTTCCTGCCCTTACCTTCTCATATCCTATAGCCCTCTCCCTTTCTCTCTCTCACCACCTCCTCTTTCATTCTCCCCTCCCCTCCTATTCTCCACTCCTCCCTATCTTCACTCTCTCTTCCCCTCCCATCACCTACTCCTACATTCTCCCTTCCCTTCCCTCCCCACTCCCCCCCATCTCCACACTCTCTTCCCCTCCCATCACCTCCTCCTACAATCTCCCTCCCCTTCCCTCCCCATTTCCCATTCCCATCTCCACTCTCTCTTCCCCTCCCATCACCTCCTCCTACATTCTCCCTCCCCTTCCCTCCCCATTCCCCACTCCTCCCCATCTCCAAAACCTCTCCTCCTCCCCACTCGATGGAAAGTTTGGCTAAAGAGCAAAATATTCGTGTATTATGATTTTCGTGTTGGGCAGAGATGTCGGGGAAGTGCATAGGGGTTGAACAGTCATTAAGGACCCTGTGATCGTGTATGAAAATAAATTGGAGGTTTCTGATTCCTCCTGACTATGCCACGAAACAAGCTCCTTCCATATAGGTGGTGTTTCGTGGCAATAGTTGATGGACTCATGTATCTCCAATTTTCTGACTTTATCACAAGGTCCCTTAAGGAGGAAGAGAGAGAAGAAACAGTGAGAGAAAGAGAGGGGATGAAAGTAGAGGAGAGGAAAGGAAAAAGTAGGAAAAGACAAAAAGAGAAGAAAGAGTTGGAGAAAGTATGAGGGAGAAAAGATAGGATATGCAAGAAAACTGTAGGGAAGGGAAAAAAAAGAAGAAAGTGTGAGAGACAGAATGAGGGAGAAAAGATAAGATAGGAAAGAAAAAGGTAGGAAAAAGTAAAAAGAAAAGAACGAGTGGGAGAAAGAGTGAGAAGGAAAACATAGAAAATTATAGGAAAAGTTAGGGAAGGGAAAATAGAGAAGATGATTTGAATCAGTTGAAGTTGAAGTAAGGAAGAAAAGTAGAAAGAAATGGTCGATCGAATGTTATAAGAAATGGAAGACAGAAAGAATAGAAGGAATAAAATTGGAATGGCAAAATTATGGGAATGTACAAGGGGAGAAACTTAGAGATAAAAGAAGGCGTGGAAAAAGTAGGAATGTGTAGAAAAAAACAGGAGGAAAGAAAAGATGAGAGAGAAAACAAAGAGAGAAAAACTGAAGAAGAGCGTGAAAAAAAAGAGAGAGAAGAAATAGAAGACGAGATGAAAACAAGGGAAAAAAATGGAAGAATAGAATAAAAAAAAATAAAAAAAAAGGTAGAGGAAGGGAAAAAAAGAAAGGAAAAAAGAGAAAGAGGGAAGGTAATAGGCAATAGAGAAAAGGAGGAAAAAACAGAAACAGAAAAGGTAATACATAGACAACAGAGGAACGGAGGGAAAAGAGAAAATAAAGATAGAGAAGATACAAAGAGAGGAAGAATCACCAGTTCCTCCCTCTTGGCATTATTTTGCTGACTGTAGGCGAGGCTGTCTGTCTGGGGGTCTTCTTCTCTCTTCTCTCTTTTTCTTGCTCTTTTATTCTCTTCCTCTCCTTTAACCGCACTTCATCTCCCCTCTCCTCCCCTCCTCTCCACTCCACTCCTATCTTCTCTTCTGCAATTTTACATTTCCTCTCATTTATTCTCATCTTCTCTTCTTTCATGCATCTTTTCTTTTCGTATTTTTCCCTTCCCTTATCTCCTCTACTCTGCTCTTCCCTCTTTCTCCTTTCCCTAGCTCCCATCATTACTTTTTACATTTTCCAACCCATTCTAATCTTCCCTTCTTGTTGTCTATCACTCATCTACTTCCCCTTTCACAACCATGCAACACAGAAACAGATAGAACAGATAGAGAGACAGACAGAACTACCGCACATGAAGAGACAGATAGAACAGACAAAGAAACAGACAGAACTACCGCATATGAAGAGACAGGACAGACAGAGAGACATAGACACAACCACACAAACACAGAGACAGATAGAAGGACAGAGAGACAGACACAACCACACAAACACAGAGACAGATAGAAGGACAGAGAGACAGACACAATCACCACAAACACAGAGACAGAAAAAACAGACAGAGCGACATGTGCACACACAAACACATAGACAAACAAAACAGAACAGAGAAACAGACACAACCACACAAACACAGAGACAAACAAAACAGAACAGAGAAACAGACAGACACATCCACATAAACACAGAGACAGAAAAATCCGACAGAGTCACCACAATCATGAACACATTAATAATTATATATCCCTGGCTTCAGTCTCCCTCTGTCAATTTTACCTCCGTCATGCATTCTCGCCTTCCTCCCACACTCTCGGGTGAAGAGAAGAGAGAAATGAATGGGTTAAGGGGTAAATAATGGGAGGGACTGGCAAATGAGGGTTTTAGTGTGTCTGTCTGCCTTACAAGTGAATTTCTCGTACTGTGAGTTTTTTTTTTTTTCCCTCTTTCTTGTTTTTTTTTTTTTTTTTTTTATCTGCGAGTTTAATCTGTGCTTGCTTTCTTGCTTAATTTCTTGTGCACTTTTTCTTGTCCATTTTGTCTTTCTACATCCATTTTCCTATTTATTTCCTCGAGTAGTTTTTCCTAATTTTTTGTTTTTGTTTTGTTTTGTGTATATATTTTTTATTTTCATGTTGTAAATTAATATCCAGTAGTTTTTTATTATATGTGTTTACATCATTATTCTGCTCTTATTCATAATTATTAGGCAATATAACAATTTAATGAGGAACCATGAATGACCATATTTCACTATTGCTTCTCCAGAGCTTAATATAATAAAAATATTCAGCTCAAATGGGGGAGTAGCTGAAGGATAGAAGGAGGTGGAGGAAGTGTGAGATCTTAATGAGGTACACGAGTTACACGAGGTACACGAGAGCGCCTTGATTCCTCCAAGATATGTCAGGAAACAGTACTAGATTAACAAAAATAATGATGGTGTGTTGCTTAGAATAGTTTGAAAGAATTAGTTGCTCCAGATCTACCAACACTGTATTATCCCTTTCATAGGTGCAGTGCCATTATATGAAAACATCAATAATGGTTCTTCCTTAATGGAGTTGGATTGTATTGTTGGCAACATTGGAAGCAAATTATTTCTCCAACTTAATTTCTCTAATCTTCCTTGCCCCTGTCACAACACCAACCCTGTTCTACTCCATACCTCTCCCTGCTATGCTACAATACTTATCCCTATATCCTATCACCCATTATAACTATATATCCTAGCCCCTGCCATTACACCTTCCCATAATATCCTTCACAATACCTCTATCCTTACCCTAACCTCTACAATGCCCCTGCCACTTCATCTACCCTGTTCTTTTACCCTACCCCTCCCCTATCCCTGCTCCATAGCCTACCTCCACAATGCCCCTACCCCTACTCTATCCTTCACCATACCCCTGCCCTTTGCCCCTACCCCTACCCCTGCCCCTGCCCCTGTCCCTACCCCCCTGGCGGCGTGTTTCAAGTGTGTGGGAGTCAACAGGGTGTGTGGCCAGGGTGGTCTCGCCCTTCCTGTGTTCACCTCGTCAACACTGGCCCTTCCTCCCTTCCTTCCCTTCCCTTCCCTTCCTTACCTTCTATATATCCCTCCCTTCCCTTCCCTATATCCCTCCCTTACCTTCTATATATCCCTTCCTTACCTTCTATATATCCCTCCCTTACCTTCTATATATCCCTCCCTTAACACTGGCCCTTCCTTCCTTACCTTCCTTCCCTTCTATATATCCCTCCCTTAACACTTGTCCTTCCTCCCTTCCTTCCCTCCTTTACCTTCTATATATCCCTGCCTTCCCTTCCATTCTTACCTCCCTTCTATTTTTCTCCTTTTCTTCCATATGTCCCTCCCATCGTTACAGACCTACCTCATTTCCCTTCTTCTTTTATTTACTCCTTTTTATTATTCGCATTCCCCTCCTTAACACCTTCTCATACATTTTTCTTTCCTCCCCTTCCCTTCCTCCCATTTCTCACTTAGTTTCGATCCTTCCTTATACCATTCCTATTTTCCATTCTTACAGTTCTTCTCTTTGTCCCTCCCATTCCTATGTATCTATATCTCAATGTCGACCATCCTTCCATCATTCCTACCTTTTCCTTCATTATTCCTATTTCTCACCTAACTCACCTTCTTCGTTCTCCTTCTCTGTTCTGTTTCTCATTTATAATCCTGTCTTCCTTCCCTTTCTTGTTCCTGGTCTTCCATTCATCTTCTTCCCTCCTATATACCTGTTTATCCTTTCCCCGTCCTTCCCTTCCCTTGCCATCTCTTCACAACCTGTTATTTTTCTTTCCTCGCCTTCCCTTCCACACCTTTGTCGCTTTCTATCTGTTTTGTTTTTTCACTCTTTGTCCTACTTCCTTCTTCTCCTTTTATTGCCTTTCTTTGTATTTTTCCTTTTCTACCTTGCTTTCCTTGTTTTCTTACATTCCATATTTCCGTTTTTTGTTTTGTTTTTTCATTTCACTTTTACCCAACCTTTCGTTCCCCTTCCTCTCCTAGCAATCCTTTCTTTCTATCTTTGTCTCTTCTCTTATCTTCCCTCCCTTTCTTTCCTTGCTACTCTCTTGCCTCTTTTGCCTTCTTCTCTTTATCTGTGTATTCACCTCGTCAATAATTTTATCCTTCCTCTTAATTTCCCTTCTCTGCCATTCTGAATTTTATCGTTTTTCGCTTTCTCCTTGCTTCGTCCAACCTTGCAGCGTCTTATTCTTTCAGTCTTCCACCTATCTATCACCTTATCTCTCGTTCTACAGGGTCTTCCAGTCCAAGGGTGGTGGTGTTATTTCATCCACAAATCTAAATCTATTCTTTCAGTCCTTCAATATCTTTCCCTGCCTTCCTTCCTTCCTTCCTCTCAAGGCTTGTTTGTCTTTTCCTTTTCCCACTCTAACTTTTACCCTTCCTCGTTCTCATTCCAATTCACCTTTCCTTTCCTTTCCTTTCCTCCCTACATCTTTCCACCCTGTCACACTCTTCCACGCTCCTCTCCAATCCCCCCTTCCTCACCCCACCCCCACACTGCCAACAACAACAACTCCCTCCCTCCCATTCCCCCCTTCCCCTCTCCCTCACCCCAGTCTCACTCATCCCGTCCTGGCCCCGTCCCCTCTCCTATACTCTCTTTGCCCCGCCCCGTCACGACCACAACTCTCCACCCCCTTCCTTACGTTGCCCCGCCTCCTGCTGCACCTCCCTCCTGACACTCCCCCCCTCCACCCTAAATACACCCGTTCACCCCACAACCTCCCTCCGTGCTACACCTCTCGTCTCATGCATTCTTCCCACACCACACCATCGTCTTCTGCTCCACACCACACCACACTACACAACACCACATCCACACTATACTGTATACCACCTTCAGCACCCCCTCCCCCCCCGCCACTGCCTCTCTCTCTCTCTCTCTCTCTCTCTCTCTCTCTCTCTCTCTCTCTCTCTCTCTCTCTCTCTTAAAGTTGCACGAACACTCCCACATATCCACAACTACACATACACGTAAACTTCCTACACTCTTTCACGCCCACGCCTCTACTTCCACCCTCAGTATACTACAACCATCACACCTTCACTTTTCCTCCTACTAACAATCTCACAACTTCACATCCTCCCTGACTTTTGCACCCTTCTCATTTCCACATTTCAAGCAATTACTCCTCCTTCCACTTCCCCACATTTGTCTATATCCTTTTCCCTCCTCCATGCACACTTGCTTGCTGTCTGTCTGTTCTTCCATCTTCCTCCCATCCTCTTCCCTCAACAATAATTACTCCTTCCACCTTCATCATCTGCCACATTCTTCCATGAACACCCGACAACTCTTCTCTTCCCTTGAGCTTCCTATCCTACATCAATCACCAACCACCAACCACCACCACCACCACCACCACCAACAACAACGCATTTACCACCATCCACTACCATCAACCATATATATAGCCTCATCCATCACTAGCTATATTCAACAGCCACCATTCACCACCACCATAATACACAACCATATCCACCACCATCACCCACCATCACCCCTTCCACTCACTCCACCTCACTTTTCACTACCACTCCTTTCCACGTGTTCTCCCCTAGCTCTTTTCTGTATGTATGTATGTCTTCTTTTCTCCTTCCCTGACTTCCCCTTTCTTTCAATCCCCATATTATTTTAGCATATCCTTCTCTTCCATTATTCTTCCATGGTTTCCCTCTTTCTCCATTCTCTCAAGCTTCATGTTTTCCTCTGTCCTTGAAGACTCTGTTGGTATATTCCTTCAGTCTGGGCCTCTTTTATTTTTCTCTCTTCCATCATCCCCTTTCATAATATTATCTTCTGCCCCTCTAATTCATACTTTTTCCCTTTTATTCCTTCTTTATCTTCACTTTTTCTTTCCCCTTTTCCATTCCATTATCCTATCTCTTTACCCATTCCACACACACTTTTTCTCTCTTCCTTCCATCCTCCGTTCCTTCCCTGCTCACATCCCTCCTTCTCCATCCTTATTTAATACCTTTTCTCCTTCCTGTTCCCCGTCTCTCCTTTCTCTGTGCCTCCTCTCACCCATTCTTCCCTCATTTTATCTCCCTTCATTCCTTCCTCTATTCTTTATTCTGTCTCTTTCTCTATGCTCTCCTTACTTCTTTCCCTTACCACCCTCTCTTCCACACCCATCTTTTCTCCACATGGTCCTTCCCCCTCCCATACTCTCCTCTCTTCCATACTATTCCTCTTCTTCTATGCTCTCCTTCCTCTCCCAACCTGTTCTCCATTCCTTATCCTCCTCTCTTCCATCCCCATCCTCTTTCTCCATTCTTTCCTTACCCTCCTCTCCTCTCCTCTCCCTCACCATCCTCTCCTCTCCTCTCCCTTACCCTCCTCTCCTCTCCTCTCCCTTACCCTCCTCTCCTCTCCTCTCACCATCCTCTCCTCTCCTCTCACCATCCTCTCCTCTCCTCTCCTCTCACCATCCTCTCCTCTCCTCTCACCATCCTCTCCTCTCCTCTCACCATCCTCTCCTCTCCTCTCCTCTCACCACACCACACGTCCGACACTCCATGAAGGAAGGTTGATGCTGTAACTATATGAGAAGGAAGTAACACGTTATGAGGGGAGTGTCACATGGCTGTGTTGCTATCCCGCTGTGTGCTGGAGTGTGTACATGTGTAATTATGTATGTATACAAGTTGCTAGGTATGTGTACATGTGTAATTATGTAGGTATATAATATGTAGGTATCTGTGTTTATTATATTGTGTAGGTAGGTGGATGTGTATATATATATATATGTATGTGTGTGTGTGTGTGTGTGTGTGTGTGTGTGTGTGTGTGTGTGTGTGTGTGTGTGTGTGTGTGTGTGTGAACTTTACTCTACGTATGAATTTTCATATACATAAGAATCTATGTGTATAAATTAGTATCTAGAGTAACGAAAATACTAAGGAATAATGGTGTAGATATAAATATGATAATGAAGAGTGGAATACTGATAAAAATTAATAAAGTAAGTCACCATAACTATACCTTTGTGGAAACATTTATTGTTATATGGTGCAGAGTTGTACAGTTATAAACACTTGTACCTTACCACACTTTTGAAACTGTACCAGCAGTATAGTTTTAACAAAGGTGTCACCATTATACGTCTTAAATATCTGGGAGATTCAACCCGTGAACTTAGAATACCATGCATGATAAAGCACTCTTCTTCACACTTGTAGGCTAACTCTCAATGATTTTCCTCCGCTCAATAAAGGGGAAAGTTGTGGAAAGAAATGATAATGTTCGTATTTATAAACATATAGAGTTCTTATTTTT
This sequence comes from Petrolisthes cinctipes, assembly GCA_033782935.1. Classification (NCBI taxonomy): domain Eukaryota; kingdom Metazoa; phylum Arthropoda; class Malacostraca; order Decapoda; family Porcellanidae; genus Petrolisthes; species Petrolisthes cinctipes. The sequence continues at coordinate 7,125 of JAWQEG010002900.1, read as the reverse complement.
TCTACCTACTGTATATCTGTCTGTCTGGTCTGTTTATCTGTCTAACCTATCTGTCTGCCTCTTTTTGTTCGTAATTTATTTCTTCATCTATTTGTTTACATATATATTTATTCTTATTTTGTTCTATGTGCTTGTCTATCTGTTTATCTGTCTATTTATTTGTGTACCTTTCGTTTTGTTCATTATTTTTTTATTTTTCTGTTATATTAATAATTATATATGTTTATGTACGCTTTTATTTATATTTGTCTAGCTGTGTGTCTATTTGTCTATATATATGTTTATTTACTTGTTTATTTCCTTATTTCTATATATATGGGTGCTAATGGAGAGTCTAGCCACTGGATGGAGAGTCGGTGTGAGTTTTGGGTGAGAGTCTCTGTCGTGTCTCTCTCGGTGGGCCCTGAGCATCGACCACCCGCAAGCCCCCTCACCACGCCAGATGGTCAGATAACACGATACACTCCCATGATAACGTGCTCGGAAAATATTACAGAGGTGGGACAATGAAGAAGGGAAGGAAGGTGATGGTAAGGGTAGGGTTGGGTGCTGGTGGGGATAGATAGAGGGTGGTGGGGATGGGGATGGATGGAGGGTGCTGGTGGGGATGGATAGAGGGTGGTGGGGTTGGGGCTGGATGGAGGGTGCTGGTGGGGATGGATAGAGGGTGGTTGGGGATGGATAGAAGGTGGTGGTGAGTGTGGGGAAGCTGCATGGATGGATGGTGGTGGTAGAGGGGGGGGGGATGGGGACAGGGGTGGGGGTGGTAGGTGATGGTGAGGGGGACAATGAAGAAGGGATGGTGATGGTAGAGGGGATGATGATGGGGACAGGGGTGGGGGTGGGGATGGGGACTTTGATGGTGGGGGAGATAAGAGAGAGGTGCATGGTGGTGATAGTGGGGGAGATAAGAAAAGGTGCATGGTGGTGATGGTGAGGGGGGATGATGGTGGGTAGTGATGGTGGTGGTGGTGGGGATGATGAAGTGGTGGTGGTGGTGTTGGAGTGAGAGGTAAAGAGAAGAATGGAAGGTGATACTGATGGTGTAGATGGAAGAAAGATGAAAGATGAGGAGAGAGAGAGAGAGAGAGAATGGGGTGTTTGTTTGGTGGCAACAGGATAAAAGAAATGGAGAAGGTAATAAATAGAGTTAATAGAAATAAGAACAAAGGAAAGGGGGAAGGAAGTTTAGGAGGAGGTGGTGCAAGGGGTAAGAAGGAAGGAAGGGGTTATGGGGAAATGAGGTAGGTGTGGTTGTGATGATGGAGGAATGGGTGATGGTGTGAAACAGGGAGGGATAATGTGAAAGGTGAGAAGGAAGGGAAAGAAGATAGGAGGGTTGTATAGGGTGGGAGTATCACCATCGTCATCATCATCATCATCACCATCATCACTATCCTAACTTCCATTTTTACCAAGGATGGAAGAAAATGATGCAGAAATTTGGAAAAGAAAATTCAGTATGGTGCAAAATAAATAATCATCTGTATTATATTCAAGGATGGATGCAGACCCAGTGGAGATTATAGTGGAAAAGGAATTGAAAGGGGAATAGAAAAGTAGAAAGAGGAGGAGGAGGAGGAGAAGGAGGAGGAGGAAAGAGAGATGGGAATGATAAAGTGTAGTGAAAATAATGGTAGAGAAAAGTTGTAAAATAGGAATTAGAGAGAAATAGCAGAAGGTCAAGAAATATGAAGAAGAAGATGACGGTGAAGAATGAAGTGATGAGGAAACAGAATAAGAATCAAATAGAATAAGAATCAAAGTAAGGAAAGAAAAGATGAATGAGCAACAAGGGAAATGTTATAAAGGAGGGAAGAGGAAGGTCAAAATCCACTAATAAACCAGCGAGAGAGCGGATGACACGCATCATAATAATAGGCAATTACCACTCATTTACAGCTAATAAGGTGAGTTGGTTGGTTGGTTACTTACTGATGGTCACACGATAAGAAAAGCTGCTGAGTTGTTGTTGTTGTTGTTGTTGTTGTTGTTGTTGTTGTTGTTTGTCCACCCCACCCCCCACCTATATACCCACCCACCCACCCACTCATTGCCGCTCCCTCCTCCTCCTCCTCCTCCTTCGACAACTCCTCCTTATTATTGTTTTTGTTGTTGTTGTTGTTATTGTTGTTGTTGTTTGTCCACCCCACCCTCCACATACCCACCCACCCACCCACCCACTCATTGCCGCTCCCTCCTCCTCCTCCTCCTTCGACCACTCCTCCTTATTATTGTTATTGTTGTTGTTTTCGTTGTTCTTGTTGTTTCCCCTCCTCCCCCCCACCCCACCTATCCACCGCCGCTCCTTCTTCCGATCTCTCCTCCTCCTCCTCTTTCTCTTCCTTTGATTCCTTCTCTTCCATTATTATCTTCACCCTCTTGTCCTGCTCCCTTTCCTGTGTTTCTCGTTTTTAATTCCTCCTTACTCATTTTTATCATGGTGGTTCGTACAGTTTTCCTTTTCTTCCTATATTCCTACTTTTGCTACTCCTCCTCTTCTTCTTGTTGTCGTGGTTGTTGTTTTTCCTTCTTGTTTTACTACTACTACTACTACTACTACTACTACTACTACTACTACTACTACTACTACTACTACTACTACTACTACTACTACTACTACTACTACTACTACTATACTACTACTACTACTACTACTACTACTACTACGTCCTTACTTTATCTTTCCCCATTGTTTTATCATTTATTATTATGACTATTTCCGCCCAGCCTCCCTTTGGATATAAACAGAATTACTAATGCTTTGTACAGTAGTTTCATTTCCCTTATCTATTTATTCTCTTATATCATTTCCATTATTGATTTATTATTATTTATCACCAACTACTTCTCATTTTTCCCGTTATCACTTGTTTGTTATCTACTATTTTCTATTTCTCTCACTCCTACCCTCCCCTCCTCTCTCCTAACTTCCCCATACCCTCTTTTACCCCTTCATCTACCCCTTATTATCACGCCTCGTCAACCCCTTCATCTACACCATCTTTCATCAACCCTTTCCTTCACACCTCATCTACCCCCATCTTTCACTTCTCATCTACTCCCAACCTTCATCCCTCATCTATCCCCTCACTCACCCCCCATATACCCCCCTCAACTACTCCCCCTCCACCCCACTATTCTCCTCAACCCCTCCCCCCTCAACTTCTACCCCTCCACCCCCATCCAATCAACTAATCCACCTCCACCTCCACCCTATACCTAAACTCTTCTCCTCCCCCTCATCCCCCCTCATCTACTTCCCCTCTACCCTCACCCCCCTCAACTACTCCCCCTTCATCTCCTCCACCCTCAACTACCCCCCCCCTCTCCGTCCCTACCCCCCTCCCCCCCCTTCCAGCGACCACCCCGCAGGCCATCAACAATAACAACAGGAGGATCCATAAGCCAATCAACGCTAATTTATTCGTTCCTTTCATCTTGCCTCCTCTCTCTCTCTCTTTCTCTCTCTCTCTCTCTCTCTCTCTCTCTCTCTCTCTCTCTCTCTCTCTCTCTCTCTCAGTACATAATAACTTCAGTATTTGAACTTGGTATAGAGAGATTGAGGAGAAAAGTATATTTAATTACAGTATACAAAATATATAATTGTATTTGGAACCTTTGAGAAAAATGTGTAAATCAGGAATTTTCTCCTTTTCTTTGTATTTCATCTTTATTTCACTTTACTGTTATTCGTTTTTTTTAGTTACGCTTCGTTTCGTTACAATAATTTATCATTTACCTTTGTATGGATATGTTTATAAATTCTATATCTATATCTAATTAAGGACCCTCTGATTGTGTATACGAGAATTGGAGGCCTCTGGTGATTCCTCCTGACAATACCACAAAACAAGCTCCTTCCATATAGGTGGTGTTTCGTGGCAATATTTGAAGGGCTTGTTTACCTCCAATTTTCTAACTACATTACAGGGTTCCTTAAGAGATGATGTATATTTATTCACGGCGGCATTGCAATATATTTTTTACCTAATGTGTAAAAGGAGAAAGTTATTGATGATCACAAACCTGGTTCTCTAAAATGGAACTCTCAAGCGGTAAACAATATGCCTCGGTCCTGTATACATTATATTAACAACAACAACAACAACAACAACAACAACAATAACAACAACAATAATAATAATATGTGTAGTGTTCTGTCTCTGTGTATCATTCCTTACATTCCTGTGTACATGATATCTTTGTAAAATGTTATCACCACCTTACGTATTTTCTCATAACCTCTGCTTCCTTTTACTATTTTTGTTGCAATATATGCTAGGTTTTTTCCCCGTCCTTTAAACAAATTCGGTGATGTATATTTTACTTTCTTTCACACTATATTTATATATATATATATATATATGCCGTTTCTATGTAAGGTATAGTCCTCACGCTTTAAAAGGAAAGGACAGGGATCATCTGAACTCATATATATGCGGGCGATGAAATATCTTCTGAATACACTTACGGGAATAATATTTGTGTCAAGATAACAATGTCTCTGAAAGGTGAAGGCGTAGTCATGGCAACCGAAGTGATGACACCATTCATTGGCCGTATGCAAGAACGATGGGGTGGAAACAGTACGATGACATCAGAGACACAAGTAAAGTACCACAGAGCCGTCTTACCTGTACCACACTCACGTCAACACCATGAATGTTCTTGAATACGTCTCTGTGTTCAAGGTCCTGTAATTCCAGTGTAATAATTGATTCAAGAGGATGTTGTTGTCACTAATTTCCCATCATTTTGCAATTATTTTCTTCATTATCAGTTTAAGGACCCTGTGATCGTGTTTGTAAATTGGAGGCTTCTGATTCCTCCTGACCATGACAGGAAACAAGCTCCTTCCATAGAGGTGTTGTTTCATGGCAATATTTGAAGGACTCATTTGCCTCCTATTTTCTGACTACATCACAGGGTCCCTTAAGCCAATAATTAAAAGCAAACTGTGAGTCGGTAATTCTTTCACTTTTCCTCTACTTCTCCTCTCTTTTGTGTTACTTCATTGCTCTTTTTTGCTGTTTTTACCTGTTTTGTGAAGTTGGTGAATGTCTCTTCTCATTGTATGTGTCGTGTATATATGTGCATCTGTTGGAAATTTTAACAGGTCTTTATTGATCATCAGACATTAAAAATCATCAATAATCATCATCAATTTTCCTTCCTCCATGTTAGTTTCTTTCTCACTAACTATCAGTGAGAGGGTTGTGAGGGGAGGGAGAGGGTTGTGAGGTTAGAATATTATGTAGTGAGAGGAGAGGGAAAGGGTTGTAGCTATAAGAGAGAGGGTTGTGAGGGGAGGGAGAGGGTTGTGAGGTTAGAATATTATGTAGTGAGAGGAGAGGGAAAGAGTTGTAACTATAAGAGAGAGGGTTGTGAGGGGAGGGAGAGAATTGTGAGCTTAATTCAACACACACGGAAGCACATCTCATTGAATACTACTTACAGCTATACGTTCTCCTCCCTTTCCGTATATTCACTGTTCATCTCGTTACCTCTTTCTCTTCCCCATACTTTTCTCAAATCCCATCCTGCACATCCCCTTAAATTCCATCACCTCTTTTTACAGGTACACTGTATATTGTATCTTCTTTATGCAGCATACACACACACATACACACACACACACACACACACACACACACACACACACACACACACACACACACACACACACTCTCTCTCTCTCTCTCTCTCTCTCTCTCTCTCTCTCTCTCTCTCTCTCTCTCTCTCTCTCTCTCTCTCTCTCTCTCTCTCACGATAAAACACATCCAAGCTTTCTTCAACTTTGAGACCTACCTATATAGCAATGCTCGTCACTCACCCTGGCTCACCCTATCCACCCTTTCCTTTTGCATACCCTCAACATCCATCCCACCAACCCATCTATCTATCCTCTCACCGGTGTATATATGTTCTCTCAGTGTCTGCTCCGTCACTCACTCAATCTTTGTCTTCTAAATTTGTCTCTTTCAGTTTCATTCCATTCTTTCTCCTTCCTTATTTTTCTTCCCGTTTCTTCATCTTTCCTCCTTTCTGTGCCTTCATTTTTCTTTTGATCCCTCCTTCCTTTACTTTTCCCTCGTTTACTTCTTTTCTCTCCACCTGTTCTACTTCTATTTCTGTCTCTCCATTACACTTTCCTCCCTTTCTAAGCTCACTTCTGTCATAATTATGTACCCCTTCACTCTCCTCCTTTTTTTTTTTTACTACAGTTCTTTCCCTTTCATAATATGTGTTTCCAATCTACTTTCCCTTCCTTTCCTTTTCAATGCTCACTTCATACTCAATGTCCACTTTTCTCTTCCTCTATTCCTCCTTTAATTTATCTTTTCCACATGTATAATATTTGATGATAGTAACTCACACATATCAATTCTCTCCTCGTCCTGACACTCAATCCATAATTATATATATAGCCTTTAGCTCTTCCTTGCCATCCCTTCTGTCCTTAATTAATTCTCAAACTCTTTTCACTCTCGATCCTCATTAAGGGGGAAGTTTTGTTTTGGTAAATCTGGAGCAAATGAATCCTCCAAACTATTCCAAGCAACAACAGAACACTATTATTTTTGCTCTTCTGGTCCTGTTTCCTACCATACTTTGGAGGAATCATGGCACTCCAATGTAACAAAAAAGAATTACCACCTTAAAACCCCATTTGACACTGTATAACTCGGGGCTAATCGGTCAGACAGCTTCAGGAACTTCAACAACAATAACAACAACACTTTATTACTCTTCCCATCCATTCCTATATATATTTATACTCCTACTTTCCCTATACTTATTAGTTCTTACTCGTTTTTACTTGTTTCCTATCGTTTCCCTTTCTTCCCAGCCCTCTTACCCTTATCCTTATACCCATCAGTCGTTCATCATCATTTTCCCATCCTTCCTATATATCACCCATCCTTAACCCACGCATGCATCCCATCACTCATATACATCCCTCACAATCCTTCAAATACTCTAACCTGTCCTCTCCCACCCTCGCTTCTCTCACCCATCCTTCACACTCCCTCCCTCACTCATCCTTCACACTCCCTCCCTCACTCATCCTTCACACTCCCTCCCTCACCCATCCTTCACACCCCCCTCACCCATCCTTCA
>JAWQEG010002899.1:25000-52500 GCA_033782935.1 Petrolisthes cinctipes | reverse complement strand
ACTCGTCCCACTAAACGTGCTCTCTTCCCCATCAGTCAGTCAGCCACCCGACCCCCCTCACAACAAAGATAATTTCTATATATTATCTCAGGTGAGCCAACACTTTCATCAATCCACCATATTATTATTATATTCTCAATCTTAACTCTCGGGTGGTGTAAGGTGCTCGTATTTTTGTAAGCTGCATTATGTGATTAATATATTGTCATCTTCTGTTGCTTTCATCTCTAATATCAAATATAAATCGCTGGTATTTATTTTTTTTACCTGTGGAGTGTAACTTAAATGGATAGCAGAGTGTTGGTAAATCTGGAACAACTGATTAGTCCAAACTATTCCAAGCAACCAGCCACCACTATTTTTGTTAATCTGATCCTGCTTCCTGGGATACTTTGGAAAAACCAAGGCATTCTAATATACTAAACGTATATTATTCCACTAACTAAGTTCATAATAGCTTTGTATAACAGTCTACGAGGATGACACACTAACTCCACTATACAGCATCAATACAGTAATGACTCTCCTTTACTAACAAGACAAACATAACAATGACAAACACTTACTGACGTGAGGCACTACACCAACTCAATCATCGACCATACCTGCAAAACAAGGACAATAATCATTAATAACACAGACGATAACTATAAAGATGAGCAGATAGAAACAGAACTAAAGTTTTTAAAGTGGTCCATGAAGATGATAATGACACTGATGAAAAGGAAAATGCATAATACAGCAAGATAAGAAAATTATACGTACTAAGTTAAAAAGTATACACAACATCATACTATATTCTAAGTTAAACAAGTGTATATATAATCTGCCGCCGCTACCGTTGTTGGTGATGAAGACAGATCAGCCCCGAGATAAGTTAGGGTGATTCTCTCTGGGACGGTATTCGTAAAGCATCTCCTAGTTTACATTTGTTCGCAGGTCTTCATTACTGACGTCGCCAAAATGTTTCTGGTTCATTTCGAAGCATTGGATAATCTTTCTACTCTTGAGGTGTACACTCGACCAAGTAAATTCGCGACCACGTACGTAGAGCCTGTTGTTATGAGTTTCAAAGTAGTGTTGGGTTCTAATCCTTGCCGTGAATGAACGCTCAGGGGGATAGTATACTTTTGGTACATTGTAGTGCCTTGACTTGTCCAAAGTATGCCAGAAAACAGGACCAGAATGACTAAGATAATGGTCCTGTTGCTAGGAATAATTGAAAAGAAACAGTTGCTCCAGATTATTTACCAACAGTGTATACAACCTCCTCAAGAACAAAATTTTAGCTTGGGAGTGAGCAAACTTATATAAATATATGCCCTGGTGAGGCAGCGAGGCACCTCAACCCTCCCAAATGATGACGAACGACGTGTAATTAAAAGCTAATGTGGGGCCGGCCTATATACTTTGCGTCCCTTCAGCCTTCGTTTAGCATATCATTAGCACTACATGATCATTTTCGTCGTAATCGGAACAACGTCAAAATCATCATCAAGCAACATTTATGATTATGATAGTAGCTTAGTCATCCCATTTGTCATTACTTGTATTTTATTTTATTTCTTATTTTTTTTTCATACATATATATATATATTTTTTACATCCTCTTCATTCTAATTCCTTTATCATATTGTGTATACTACTTTTCCATAGCTGTATAAATTGCCTGTACAACTTTTGTCCAACTCGTCCAATCTATACACGAGGTCTTAAAATCTCTGAAGGATTATTCAACGCTGCATTTAGTTATACGAGAATATGAAGATTGAAAGATCAGGGAAGGGGCTCTTGTTAATGGGGAAGAAGGTGTGGGAAAGAGAATGAGATGAAAGGATGGGCAGGCGTTAGAGTATACAAAAGGGGAGATCTAAATGGTAAATTGGACAGTGGGAGGCATGAATAGGAAGATGAAAGGATACGGAATTGTGAAGGTGAGAGGGAGGGGTTAAGAAGGTACACGGATAAATGGAAGTGTAGATGCAGATGGCCAGATTGAAAGAGGGAGGTATGGCAAAAGATGGAATGATACAGTAGTGGAGGCATTCCCATAAAGAGAAGTAGAAGGGTACCGTAGAGAAGATATACTTGTTGAGAGAAGTGAAAGGCCAAGAGGTGTATAATGGTGTGGAGTGATTGAAAGAAATATACTAGCACAGTTATGAACGGCATGGGAGGTATACCGGTAGAGAAAGATAGCACCTACAAGGACAGAGGAGGTACAATACATTATACCCATAGGGAGAGAGAGAGATTGTTAGACGGGTAAGGGAGGCATAATGTAGGGGAGATGGAGACGTGGGGAGGAGGGGTAAAGGAGGTTAAGGAATGGTTTATGCAAAGTGCTTATTGGGGAGTATTGGTGTTGTTTCAGAACGAGTCCTTTGTGTGAGGTCCCTTGTCGATACTATTGAGAGGCTAAGAGGCCGGTGAAGACATCAATCACAGAAAAAAATATTGATTTGAGGATGAAAGAAGACCTCCCTCCCCCTGGCCTGTAGGAGCCTGTACAACTAAGGAAAAGGTGACAGAGAGGTGGGAAGACAAGTGTGGAGGACATAGAAGGAAAGGAGGGACAGTTGCAGAAATTATATATTGCAACACACACCCAAAAAAGTGAAAATTTGCTTCTTTTTTTTTTGGGGGGGGGGTCAAGAAGTTATATATCATTGAGATAAAAAAGAAATATGGTTAGCGAAATAGTATTCAGAATATGCAATGAGAGTGAAATGATAGGGTGAAATGACAAAGCGAGTATGTTTACATATCTTGAAGTACGATGAAAAATTAGTTATATGCACGAATTTGACCACCATAAATAAACTATGAGGTGGTACAAGCAACACATCATGAGAAACTGAGAGGAGAGGTGGTGGTGGTGGTGGTGGTGGTAAAGGAGGAACTGTATTTGTGGTGGTGTTTATTTGGCAGTGAAGGGGTGTGATAAAATTATTTCATGAGAGTGCTGGGGCTCGTAATGATCAAAGTAAACGTCACTAAGCTTAAAAAAAAAAAAAAAAAATATTTGAGCACGTATGTGTGTGTGTGTGTGTGTCCTTTTACAAACGTAAATAATTCTGAAATCAGTATTTAAGCATGTGTGTGTGTGTATGTGTGTGTCTGCGCATATGTATGCTTTCATGTGTCGGACAATTCACTTTATATCTGTCGGTACGCGCATGTAAGCGTTTAAGTTGGCGTGGGAGTGGATGTGTTAACATTGGCGCCAGAGTGCTTGTGCTTGTGTACGTCTAAGTGCTGGTGTGTGTGTGAACGTGTCGGAGGGCAAATGTAGCTTCATGCAGCTCTTTAGTTTGTTGGTGGGTTTGAATGCGAGTCCTCTAGAGAGTGCGTGTCCGTGGGCATGTTTGAGTGCGAATGCGTGTCCGTACGTGTGTGTGTGTGCCAGTGTGACCCATGCGAGCAAGTGTGTACGTGCGTGTATGCAACCAGTTCTCCCGAGAGTTTGTATGATAATGCCCACAGAGTACATGGGCAGGGGGACTTTTTTATTGATAGTGTGCCCGAGCCTCCCCATACCCGTGCGCGTGTTGCCTACAAATATGGTGCAGAGGTGTTGTTGCTAATTACACACCAAGGCCTCGAGGTACAGCTGCTACACACACAACTTTGCTCTCTACTTTAGTAATTTATTCATTCTTCAGTCATTCAGAGCAGTAAGACATGCATTGTTTTAGGGATTAGGGAAGAAAAGAATGCTTACTTTTGAGTCCATACACACACATATAAAGACAATTGTATGCCTTGTCACTGCACTGAGACTGTCAGAATCACAACCAAAAAACGATTGGGAGTCACATTACTCTCGTCCACAACCAATGTAAAAAAAACCCTCACTAGGAACCTCCATTGTAGAACCAACTGTGACCATTCTTTCATCCTATGACTTTAGATTAGTAATGGCAGTATTAGAAGAGATGCAACCCTCCACAAACGTGAGAAAATTAACAGCAGGTATTATGGCAAAGATGGAGCTCCTTTCAAGTGTCTTATCTGGACCCTGCTGCACTCGGAAACACAAGGCCGACCCATCTCTCCCTTTGTTCCCTGTCTCACAATGAACACTGGAATCCTCGCATCAACAGATCACGGCCATTACTTCGCACGTTGTAAATATTCCTTATGGCGAAATTTAAGTCTAAGAAACCGCGGGGATTATGGGTCCCTCGGGGTGATAGCATCGTTGTTTTGGAACTAGTTCGTGGGGCGCCGTGATGAGAAGTACAGAGGTGTGTGGAAAAACAGGGCGTGGGGGGTTTCCCTCCTGGTGTTCTCCTTCCCTTACACTTAACGAACGAAATACGAAAAAGTACTAGAAAATGAATTCACCATTTGATTTTGTTTGGATTGGCTGGTTACCAAAATAATGCCAATACTATGATATATATTAGGAAAGTTTGGGTTCCACCGACGTCCGCACCTCGACGGAAATGAACAATACAAGAATAATATTCTCTCCAGCTCGTTCCTGTTCGTTCAGTCAGTGTGTAAATCCGGCCAAGGTGCTAAAATACTACCCATCAACGTGAATGAAGATATCCGCCCCCATCCACCCTGCCCTCCTGCCACTAATATTTAGCAACACGCTGCTTTATGGCGGAAATACATGGTCTGGCATAACATTTTATCTCTTTTCTATGGCTGCATATGAATACAAATGGCCTCCCTGCCAAGGAAGGCGTCTGGGTAAACTTTAAGTGTGGAAACCTGAGTTACATCCTACAGTATATCAAGCAAAGGTGTGTGTGCTCGACATGGCAATAATTATGATCTCTCAAGTTTCTGGAGTTTAGCGAAAACTTTTATATTATTCAATCATTTTCCAAGAGATTAGGAAATATACCTCGGCAATCCATTCATCCCACTGACGTTAAAAGGAAGACTATGAAAGAAAGAGTGTCCATCTTTTTGGCGAATAATTATTATCTTTTTCTAGAAATTCGTGAACTTAAATCAATTCAAGTACCTGAAACACTAGTACCAGGCCATATAGGGCATTTGGTATTGAAAAAACTAATAATAAAGGGATGCAATTCACGGTAATGCAATAATACGCAAACATAATAAAGAAAAAAAAAAACACTAGTACCAGTTCAAATACAACACCAAGCACTAGGACCATACCAGAAAATATACATATATGTTGTTGTTATTATTTTTGTTATTACTAGTATTATTATTATTACAACGGCGTATATATGAACGTTCCCTAAAAGTTTTATTATTATTATTATTACAACGACATACAAGTAAACGTTCCCTAAAAGAAATATATTATTATTAGTATTATTATTATTATTATATCAACGACGTATAAATAAACCTTCCCTAAAAGAAGTATATTATTTTTCCCCACCCCCGCCGTCGTCATGAAGGAGGAAGGAGTACACAGCTGGAGAGGATATACAGAGTGAATTATTAAAGCTGACAGTAACGAGACGAGTTTAAGGGTAGCGGATTGGACCCCTTTGTTCCGGCTGTGTGTGTGTATGTGTATGTGTATGTGTGTGCGTGTGTGTGTGTATGTGTATGTGTGTGGGTGTGTGTTGGTGGGTGTGTGTGTGTGTGTGTGGGTGGGTGTGTGTATGTGTGTGTGTGTTGCCATCTTTTCTATTCCTTTGTTTTCTTCTTTTTCGTTTTAGCCTGGCCAGTATTTATATAAGTAATGTTAACTTCTAAGCTAAAATTTTGTTAGGTAATTGCTCGTTCATTCACGACAAAAAAAGGATTCGAAAAGGTGCTTTGAAATCGTAATGGACACTCGTATTTCATGGAGGAAAATCGTCCACTGCTTCGAAATGAGCCTGAAACAATTTGGCGAGGTCAGTAAACCATGCAAACATATAAGAACAAGTGCAAATTAATGATGTTTTATGAATACCGACCCCTTATAAAAATCTTCGCTGCAATTATTTGTTTTCTTTCACTTGGATGTTGTTTTCTATTATTTTTCTATGTTATTTTTTTTTTCATACCCACTGACTTGATACATTTTCCCTCATAATTTGGGTGGTACCTTATATCGCTGTCCTAGTTCTCTCTCTCTCTCTCTCTCTCTCTCTCTCTCTCTCTCTCTCTCTCTCTCTCTCTCTCTCTCTCTCTCTCTCTCTCTCTCTCACACACAATGACGGTCAATTAGATGGGAGGAGACAATAAATATCAGTGTGCCAGCCAGCCAGCCAGCATTACAGCCCAAGTGTACAGTGAGGTAACTAATGAATCAACTCAAAACAAGCCAAGCACCTCCTCACTGATTCCCTCATTACTTCATTTTACAGAGAGAGAGAGAGAGCGAGCGAGCGAGCGAGAGAGAGAGAGAGAGAGAGAGAGAGAGAGAGAGAGAGAGACTTGTGAAGAGTGACAACTACAGTAGAAAGGTGTTGGGGGGGGGGGGGGGGGAAGGGGGTTATTATATACGCCCCCCCCCCCCATATTCTGCTACTCCCCCTTCCCTCCCCCCATAGGTTAGCGTGGGTGGAATAATCAACACAATTACTTCTCGTATTTTTATAGCATCGTAATATCAGTTGTGTGTGTGTATGTGTGTGGGTGGGTGGGTGAGATGGGAAGAAGTGGAGTAACGGGAAGAAGAGGGGGAACGGGAAGAAGAGGAGGAACGGGAAGAAGATGGGGAGAGGGAAGAAGATGGGGAGAGGGAAGAATAGGGGGAGAGGGAAGAATAGGGGGAGAGGGAAGAAGAGTAGGCATGGGGAGAGGGAAGAAGAGGAGGAACGGGGAGAGGGGGGAGAGAGGGTGGGTGAGGAGAGGGGGAGGGGTACCTTAGTATGTACTGAGTTAACTGGTTGGAGAGTGAGCCGGATTTAAAGACATGCGTTTTATATTTGGATTATGATTGAACAGATGCATGTCTATACCAGTAGTTGTCCTGCATGGGTCGGTATTCATAAACACATCTCAGAGTTCACACACGTGTTCGTATGTTTGCATTACTGACTTCAACATAATATTTTTGGCTCATTTCCAAGCAGTTGACGATTATCCTTATTCTTGAAGTACGAGTCTCTATTATGATTTCGAAGCAGTGCCGGGGTTGTATTCTTGGTCCATGCCATGAACCAAATTTTAACTTAGTGGTGAATTTTACTTTTATTTATACGAGCCCAAGTCTAGTGGCACAGCTCGTGTTTATCATTTCCGAAGCTCCCTAATTAATATTAACACAGGTAGCCAGCCAGAATCATCCCTTCACAATCCTTCCAAAGCACTCAAAGCTAAAGCCTGACTCTGTTGATTTCACGACTGCTATTATCATTAATGAGAAAACTAGACCTGCATTGAGTGACGAACACACTTACCAGCGTGCTCCAAATATCTCCCCTTGACCCCACCTTCTCCCCCCTCCTAACACGTCTCGCCTTCCCACTCGTCATTCATCACCGCTCAAACACTTTAATTAAGAACATACAAACATAAAATCAATAATTCATTGCCTCTTTTCCTCTTTGGTATTCTAGCTGAATTAGTAAGACTGAATATCCTTATGGATGCAATTCATAGGAAGTTTTTCTCCCTACCCGTAATAAAATATTTACTATGCCAGGCCGGAAAGATCATGTAACACAAGACTTCCGCCGTAACCAGTACTCACACTCATAGGTCTATGACTCAGAGTGTGGAGACTATTCTGGCTGAACCTCGATGGGTGCTTGTTGTTGGGCGAGATAGCCTACTGTACACTTGTACCGTCCGGTGGTGTAGGCTACCCCATGCTTCCAACCCACTAGCCTACATCACCTTTCTAAACTTTTGTCATTTCTCACTCTGATTCGTATCTCGGACCTTTCTATACCACTTGGTCATGATCTTGACTACTTTGTCAATGCTCACCTTGCATGTAGACTTATTATCGCCAGAGGATGTGCAGATGGCGACAGATATGCACGAGATATGGACGCAACACCACTGTGCAGACAGATACTCATTCTGACAACATGTGTGATGTGTCGAGCGTGGCGAAGCGTCAGAAAGAATGAAGAGAGTAAGGTAGCAGTAAGCCACACCCATCTCGTTCCTGATTGGATATTAATATGTTTAGTCGCCATAAAGGCAGGAGTATATATAATCTTTTGAAATATTATTATAAACACTATTATTCGTGCCTATATCGAATAACATGATGAATATATCATTAAAGAAAGCTGTTCAAAACATTATGAAAGTATATGGGCATATAATCGCTAGTGACAAATATAGTCTTTAAAGTCGGAGCAGCATCAGGAATGGTAGTCGTAGTTATCTTGATGAGTTGCTGTATTTAGAGATCGAAGTTTTATGGCTACTCTTCCATCACTTTTATCGGTGACTGTAAATGTGAATGTTTCTCGTGTGGAAATATACAGCAACGAAAACAATATATTATGTTGCCTCAGTTTATTCCCTTGGTCTATGGTGCTTACTTTCCAATACTCCGACGTCGCTGCCATACAAATTACAGGTGTGGGGTTAGTCTTTACATCATAATTGGAGCTAGTGTTACCAGTGCTACCTACTTATCCCTAAGCTAAATAAATTGTACAACACGCAACTTGTACAAACATATATGAAAAAATTGGTTGCGAAAAATTATATAATGCATATAAAATGTTGGGTTTTATCTATCTCATGACCGGAGCTAATGTCGATAATGTTACCTATCCATAAGCTAAATTATACGGCGTCCGACCTATGCAAACATGGATGATATATTGCTAACGAAAAATAATGTTAAAAATGCAGTCATGCTTATAGAATATGCAAATTGTCAAAAGTACTGGTTGCAGAGGACTGAAAATAAATGCTTCCTCGCTGGTCGTGCTACGTAATTTATTTTTTATATCCCGACATTATGTAATTAACTCGAAGGCAGGCGATGTCCGCAGCTGAGGTGCTACGTAACACACAGGCGTCGTAGTAAAGAGTACATACACACTTTACACTAAAAATTAGCACAGTAAAAATAAAAATAAAATCATGTAAGTGAAAATGAAATTACTATAAATTAATTGATATAAACTGAATAATTAAATAAAAAATAAGAGTTGATGATGATTTGGAAACCAAATCCTGATACTAGAATAACAAAATCGAATAATAATGTTAAAATTGTACAACATTATAGAATGGTACAGCCTTTGTGTAACGTCCATATAATAATGATCCTGCTTCTGTTGTACAATAGTATGTATGTGATAGCAAAGACAGCGCATCATAGCGAAATTAATGTAAGAACAAAGAAAACATTAATATGCTCTAGCGAGTACAATAAAACAAATTCCATTTCAACCTGACTACTGTCTAAAAATAACATCGCTAGTTATGGTGTGAGGGACATGAGAGTTAGTGTGCCTGGCCAACTAGCAACGTTCAAGGCCAGACAGCGTTGCCAGCTGCAAAATACTAATTCTCACATACCTGGACAATGGGATTCGTTGCATATTATGTCCGGTTCGGTATGAATAACAAAGATGAGTGTATGAGACAGTGGTCATTTTGTGGAGGGATCGTATAAGTAGTAGTAGTAGTAGTAGTAGTAGTAGTAGTAGGGCTAGAGGTGATGTGTTGTGGAATCTGTGGATGTGGTAGTGGGTTGTGGGGTTGGCAATGGTGGGGGTGGGAGGTGGAGGTAGTGGATGAGGGTGATACTGGGTGGGTTGTGTGTGTGTGTGTGACATTAGGGGGTGGAAGTAAATGAGGTGTCTGACAGTGGGTGGTGGTGGGTAATTCTGTGCAGTATATTATGTCAAGTTGTGTTTAGCATATTAGAGTCTAGTCAAAAAATGAATCTTTCTGTTATTCAAAGGCATTGCTAACTCAGTAAAAACAGTCAAGCGAGAATCGTATCAAATCACAATTATATAAATAATATAATTGTTTTCTTAGGTATCCAAGAATTGAGCCACCTTCTCCAACCAAGTGAAGATTAACTCGAACCACTGACCGTGACACAAGCAGATACAACAAAGTAAGAAGGGAAGAAGACTGACTGCCCCCGGCCTGGAATACCCTGTAGGACGAGGCAAAAAGTGATAGAGAGGTGGGACAGCAAATATGAGATTGATAGAAGGAAAGGAGGGACAGCTGAGCAGACACAACAGAGTTCAACAACCAACCAACCACTGTTCTTGTGTAAATTGTATCTATGTCCGAGCTCGCACAACATCTCTGAGTTTGCGTCCTGCACTTCTTTAAGCCCCGTAACAAATTTTTTATACACGTAAATATTTATACGCTGGAGCTCCATAATTTTTGATAATGTATTCTGACCCGGTGGTGCGTGGTCAAACATCACGGAGAGGCCAGTGTCCGCTGTACTACACACACACACACACACACACACACAGGAAGAAGGGTGGAAGGGGACCTGGGCTGAGGAGTTTGTATCATGTGTAGGGGTACGGATGGGGGTAGGGGGTTAAAGGGCAAAATTGTGTAGGAGGAGAAAATAAAGTAGTGACGGGAAGGAAGGGTAAAGAGAAGGTGAGATCATTCCCCTATAGTTGTAGGGGATGGTGTATGTAGAGGTGCAGCTGGTGTATGTAGAGGTGCAGCTGGTGTATGCAGAGGTGCAGCTGGTGTGGTGTATGCAGAGGTGTAGGTGGAGTGTGTGTTGGTATAGTGGAGATGGAAGGGTGTACAAATTATTTAAAACTTCAACGAGATCTGGATACCTATTACGGCTCAAGTCTGTACATTATGTGTGTGGTTGGTGCAGGATCTGTGTGGTTGGTGCAGGATGTGTGTGTGTGTGTGTGTGTGTGTGTGTGTGTGTGTGTGTGTGTGTGTGTTTGTGTGTGTGTGTGTGTGTGTGTGTGTGCAAAGGTGGTAGGTAGATACAAATGGTGTCGAGTATAGACAACAGATGTCTTCCAGTAACGTAACAGATGACAAAATAAAGCTTAATTCAACAAAGATCTATCCTTCCAGCCCAAAATTCCGGGATATAAGTACAGTTACCTTCATTCCTTTCATGTCCTAAATCCCGCATTACTGATTGGTATACACACATTTCCTGCCCTTCGGGACGGGGGTGCCCTTCCTCCTAGAGAGAGCTCTCGTGCTTCCCTAGACGGCCAAAAGTTACAGCAGAGATACTGTAAACTAGAAGTGAAGTTTCTCCCAATGGTCTGAATTTGACTGTGTAGTGTGCGTCGAATTTTACCACGCTGGCCCTCCAGTGGGCTCTCGGATCTTTAATTAAATAGCCTCCTAGTGTGAGATTTCGCACAGTATCTTTTGATAAGCCAATTGTTATGCAAGGTCAGTTATCAAAGCATTTGATTGTTTGGCTTCAGAGTTTTGTGACACACACACACACACTCATATAGTATATGAGGTGAAGGGATAATATATGGCCTCGTAATTCAGAATGGTATTCTCATTGATAAAGAATACATGAGTACTCCTTGTACATACGTACATTCAATGATGATAGGTGATACACTAAGTTACAGCACTTCGCTATGTAACTGTAACTGCCATCAGTTCGTATATAATATACTTTGGTACACTAATTGTACAGATATATATATATATACTGAATTATTGTAAATATATATAAAATCGCTTTCTGCTTTGCTGAAGCTGAAGAAAACGAAGTTTTAATTATGCCCAGTATGAGAGAAACAAGTTAACACTATCTCAAAATACACACTCCATAAACGTTGAAAGGTAAATAGAGTATATCATAATTTTTCGTGAAGTGGACCAGGTTAATGGGCCGTATTAATCCTATATATCTTGCCTTTCTATTTTTTTTTTACCCGGGACGTGAGAGAGGCCAAGTTTTCCCTGAGCTACTTCAATGTTGGGACCGGCGGAGAGTGATGGGCAGACAGGTGCCTGGCAGGGGGTCAGGGGTTGAATGGGGGGGACTAGACCACCCCAATTAGCTCATTAGCAGAGTATAACAGACAATCACAAGGCCACTAATGAGGCTTGTGAGATGATGGTGGTGGGCGTGGGAAGAGGTCCAGGCGACAGGTGTTGGGGTCGGGTAGTGTTGTGTGTGCTGGCGGGAGGCTGTCAGGACTCAGATTAATGGTGGGTCGCCCGGCTAATGCCCTTCGTTGCATCACTTTCCCAGGACCTACCTACCTACCTACCTCACCTCCCACCCAGCCAACCAACCCGTGTGTCCTACCTACCTACCTACCTACCTACCTCGCCTCCCACCCAGCCAACCCGTGTGACGTATCTACCTACCTATCTACCTACCTACCTACCTACTTCGCCCCCAGTCAATCCGTGTGCCCTACCTACCTACCTACCTACCTCGCTGGCCAGCAAGCCAACCCGTGTGCCCTACCTACTTACCTACCTACCTACCTCGCCTCCCACTCAGCCAACCCGTGTGCCCTACCTACCTACTTCCCTACCTCACCGACCAGCAAGCCAGCCTACTCGTTTGTACAGTCACACAGTCACGTACACTAACGTCATGTACAGTCATGCACTAACGAATGTACGTGTAAACTCTCACATCAATTCTTATTAACAACAATTATTAATGCATTGTTAATTTATGAAAACTTTATTTTCACATCAGCATTAATGTCTTATTATAATTAACGTAGTTTTACTTAAGTGAGCGTTAACTGAGAGACTTACAGGGTTTTCAAGAATAAACGATATTGTCTTTCAATTATGCTAGTTATTTTGCAAAGCCTTAAAAAAAGCCCCACCCTCTCCCCACTCACCTACACACACATACACACACCACATATATATAATCGCAGTATCCTACACCACTTCCCTTCACAACGCTAGTAAGGGTTGCCTCTGCAGCACAGTCTTGCAGGTCGATATAATCCCTGGCTGTAATCTGGCCCTGGCTCACGGGGGAAATAGTTTTCTAGTGTAAAGGATCCAGCCTGACTGGTTTCAGTGCCACCACATTCAGAGTCCACTAGCCTCTCCTCCAACCAGTAAAACGACCCACGGAAATACTGAATTCAACATTTATATATTATTCAGACGAGTTCTCTCAATGCAGAATACGCACGCTCATATCCAGCCAGCATGTGATGGCACTTATCATTCGAAGTGAGATCTCAAAGAAATTTATTGTCATGTTTGATACGATGCATTTTTTTTACAGTTCAATGTAACCTCAAGTGGAACGAATGTTTACTATACTGGCTGATATAAAGAGACAAGTGTATAAAGGAAGCCTGAGTAAATAGCTCTAAAGCATCAGTGTAAGTTTTCATGGAATTTTTGGCTACTGATTAATTTTCTATTGAAGTAGTCTGTGTCATGGCCCACTGTGAAAGAATCAGCTTCTTCCAATACAATAAGAAGGAAAACACCTGGCCCTCTTATTCAATTTTCATTCACTTCATTAATTGAGCCTCTCCAATATTGGCTTTTAATCAAGAGTCTCACCTCAACAATTACTTAACTTACACCAATCTGAGATAAAAGAAAAGTGGATAGAGAAGTAGGTGAAGTGGGGAATAGAGGAACTGAGGAATGAGTACATAGTCAGAAAGACATAATTATATAGGCTACACAGAAACACAGAGGGACAAATAAATGAAGAATAACAATGAGAGGAAAAAAAACACACACACACACACACACATATCTTACCCGGAACCAAAACAAGAGAAAGAGGTCGTAAAATATGCACATTAAAATCTTTCCCCGGTAACGGCCACGACTCTTCCATTTCCGTCAGCTCCGTCTCGAAAAAGAATTGGGACGGCGGAGGTTGAACGTCCCCTGAGGATTGACTGCCATTTCCCTCACAAATAATTCCATGTCTGACTGGGATGATGTTTGAAGAAATATGAACTATATGAAGATGAAAAATAATAGTCTCGTATCATGAGTTTATAGCATTATTATAATACACACACACACACACACACACACACACACACACACACACACACACACACACACACACACACACACACACACACACACACACACACACACACACACACACACACACACACACACACACACACACACACACACACACACACACACACACACACACACACAAATGTTCACTCCAAGCCACAGAATGCATTTTATATGAAATTTTTAAGTATTTTACTGAATAATAGATGCATAGGGCATTGCTGGGAGGGGGGCGGGATGAAGTATTGCAAATAACATAACAAATAATAATGTATTAAGCCGTTTCATTAATAACTTGCCTGCGCCGAAGAAAAGATTAGCGATCTTACAAATACTGTACTGTAGGGGCACACGAGGATCAAAATTCACAAAAATATACTAGAGATAAAACATTAACAGATCTTAAGACTTGAGCCACAATAAAAACAAATAAAATACATTGTCTTTATAGTTCCTCCGTCACTCAGGTTTTACATATTTGGTTTTTACATTTGTTTGCGTGTGTGTGTGTGTGTGTGTGTGTGTGTGTGTGTGTGTGTGTGTGTGTGTGTGTGTGTGTGTGTGTGTGTGTGTGTGTGTGTGTGTGTGTGTGTGTGTGTGTGTGTGTGATTTTTTTTTTTTTTATGCCTTCAGTCAACATCCTGGTAACTCCCTCCACCACTCAGTGTCTATCATTCAATCTCCTCTCTTTGCCAGCCTCTTTGTCTGTTTCCTATTAGTTGGTTTTGTCTCCTCCATGCACCTGGCCCTCTCTCTCTCTCTGACAATCTCTTCGTCTCTCACAAAGTCCGTCCGAAGTCTATCCGCTCATCTTACTGTCAGTCAACAAGCGGAACTGAACTGCTGCAAGAATCTCTGTTCCACCACACCTTCCGAGACAAGAGGAGTCCCATATAAAAGTCCAGAAGATAGAGTAAGGTAGAGTAAAACAATGGAGCGGCACATAATATGACACGAGAGAGAATGGAAGGAGTAGGATAAGGTAGATACATTTAATACTGAAGAACACTATATGAAACGAGAAAATGAAAAAAGGAATTTGAACAGGAGAATAAATAGAAGCTAAAATGACAGAGAATAATAAACACAAGAGAGAAAAGGGGGAAAACATTGAAATTGAAATGAACGTTAAACGACAAGAGAAATGAAGGAGTTCGTACAGGAGAAATAAAACAAAGCTAAAATGACAGAGTGTATATGAAATTGCAGAGAGAGAAAAGGGGATAACATTGTATCAAGAGCTGCGGGAGGATAAGATTTGACAAAGTG
The DNA here is from genome assembly GCA_033782935.1 of Petrolisthes cinctipes. Classification (NCBI taxonomy): domain Eukaryota; kingdom Metazoa; phylum Arthropoda; class Malacostraca; order Decapoda; family Porcellanidae; genus Petrolisthes; species Petrolisthes cinctipes. Next base: position 37,341 of record JAWQEG010002899.1, on the reverse strand, counting down.
ACATGAAACCCCTCCTTATCTTTTTAACCTGGTATTTGGCGTAATCTTCCCTCCTCTTCCTTCTCTTCATCTTTCCCATCATCATTTTCCTCCTCCCTCTTCAACTCCTCCCCTTCCTCCTTCTCCTCCTCTTCTTCCTTTTCTTCCTCCTACTCCTCCTCCTCCTCCTCCTCCTCCTCCTCCTCCTCCTCCTCCTCCTCCTCCTCTTCCTCCTCCTCATCATCTTCCTCCTCCTCCTCCTCCTCTTCTTCTTCTTTTTCCTCCTCCTCCTCCTCCTCTTCTTCTTCTTCTTCCTCCTCCTCCTCCTCCTCTTCTCCTTCTTCCTCCTCCTCTTCTTCCTCCTCCTCTTCTTCTTCTTCTTCCTCCTCTTCTTCCTCCTCCTCATCATCATCTTCCTCCTCCTCATCATCATCTTCCTCCTCCTCCTATTTCTTGTTTAACTACCACTTTGTTTATGTCACATTCTCTCACGCATTTTTCTCCACTCTTCTATATTCTTTTTACCTTTTCTTCCTGAGGGACAACAAACATCTCACTCTCCATTCGCCTTTTCTCAACCTACTCTCAGTTCCATAAATTATCTTTTTCCTCTTCTGTTCTTGTCATGTCTTCCTTTCCATCAAACCCTCATCTGCTTCATTATTTTCTCCTCTATTTCTTCCTATACACTCTTCCCTGCCCATGTACTACACTTCTGAAGCGACTTTCTCAGGATGTTCTTGTGTAGGGGAATGGCGAGGTAAAATTTGTAGGGACGAGTTGGAGGAGAACCTGCAGGGGTGTATCAAGTGTAGTGACAGGAGGAGGCTTTGTATTGTGGAAATAAGGGGTAACTGGGAGGTATTAAAGAGATGGACTAATGGGTCTAGGAGGAAGGCAGAGAAGCGATAGGGAATGAAGAGGAGGAGGAGGAGAACGATTGATGGAATAGAGGTCGTAGAAATAGAGGGAAGAGTAAGTATGTAACAGTGAAGTGCAAGGATAATAAAGCTTCAGTATAGTATAAGGAGGGATAAGGAGAGAGAGAAAGGATTGGTGAGGAAGGGGTGATATTAGCCGTAGAGAGGAGAAATTTAGGTCCCTTTATAAGGAAGAGACCACAGGACGGAGGCAGGGGTAATGAAGCTGATGAATGACCGACATGAAACAAGATAAATACAGGATGATAGAGAGTGAGAAAGTTGGAGATTAATACACATATACATTCATGCACTCCCCCCCCCCCCCCACACACACCCACGACACTCACGCAAGCATGCACGCACAAACACGCACGCGCGCACGCACCCTGGACAGGCTATATATCTCCTCCTCTTCTTTCAGGACGCAGGGTAAAGTGTGGGGTTGGAGGGCGGTAAATTCATAACGATAATTGGTAAGACGTGGCGCTATTGTCCAGAGAGAGAGAGAGAGAGAGAGAGAGAGAGAGAGAGAGAGAGAGAGAGAGAGAATCAAGAAGAGGAAGATAAGAAAACGAGAGCACGTGTGTAGTGTGTGTATGTACGTACGGTCGTGTGTGTGTTTGTACGTACGGTCGTGTGTGTGTGTGTGTGTGTGTGTGTGTGTGTGTGTGTGTGTGTGTGTGTGTGTGTGTGTGTGTGTGTGTGTGTGTGTGTGTGTGTGTGTGTGTGTGTGTGTGTGTGTGTGTGTGTGTGTGTGTGTGTGTGTGTGTGTGTGTGTGCATAAAGCCATATCATCTGCGAGTAACAATTTCAAAACATTATCCAAGTGAGTGAGAAAGAATAGAATTGTGGCTCTCTGTTGCCCAACTTAAAAACAATGAACTTATCAACACTCTGACCTTTTCGCACCATTTTCAACCCTTTCTTACACCCCATTAACTCTCTCTCTCTCTCTCTCTCTCTCTCTCTCTCTCTCTCTCTCTCTCTCTCTCTCTCTCTCTCTCTCTCTCTCTCTCTCTCTCTCTCTCTTATACTTTCCAGGTGATGCTCTCTTGCTCTTTTATACTTTACAGGTAATGCTCTCTCTCTCTCTCTCTCTCTCTCTCTCTCTCTCTCTCTCTCTCTCTCTCTCTCTCTCTCTCTCTCTCTCTCTCTCTCTCTTATACTTTCCAGGTGATGCTATCGAACTGCGGGAGACGAGAATGCGAGTTAAACAGAGGGTTGAGGTGGAGATAACGCACCAATCCCTGTCTTTATCAACTCGATAACTTAGTTCACAGCCAGTTCTTTACGCTCAAATAAAAGGCTCCATTGATTTCAAGTCTGGGATGGTATCGAATATTTGAAGTTTTATTACATTACAAGCAACACCATTAATTCCTTTTCTCCTTCTCTTTTTTTTTTTATTGAATAGAGTCTACTAGTCTACCATCCTTTCTTACAAATATATGCATGTATATTATTTTGCATTGTATTCCCAAGGAGGTGATGATGGAGATGGATACGGGATTGTATAGTGCGTGAAATAGTTAGTGGTGGTAGTGGTGGTGGTTGTGGTGAGGGTGGTTGTGGTGAAGGTGGTGGTGGTGGTGGTTAAGGGGGTGTGGGAATAGGGGGACAGGCTTGGGGGGGGGGGTTAGGGGGTTTTGAGGGGTTTGGGGGGCGCGGGAGTAGGGGGACAGGCTTGCGGTAGAGGGGGGGGGGTTAGGGGGGTGCGGGAATAGGGGACAGGCTTTCTACCCCCCCGAAGCCTGTCCCCTTAATCCGCACCCCCCCCCCCCCAAGCCTCCCTTAAGTGGTTGACACCGTGATTATCCTGAGGTCTGGCTGTGGGAGGCAGGCGTGATTACAGTTGTGGTGGTGATTGTGGTAAAGCTGACTGACTGGTGGGGAGGGATAGAAGTGGTGGTGATTGTTGACTGGTAACATTAGTGGTGATGATGTTAGAAGTATTTTCCTGAGTAGAAAGGCGACGAGGCAATTTGAGAAGGAGGAGGAGGAGAGGGAGGAAGAAGAGGAGAGGGAGGAAGAAGAGGAGAGGGAGGAAGAAGAGGAGAGGGAGGAAGAGGAGGAGAAAAAGAATGAGGAGGAGGAGGATGAGAGGGAGGAGGAGGATGAGAGGGAGGAGGAGGAGGAGTTGGAGCGTAGAAGCAAGGTGGTGGAGTCAGGGTTAAAGTGGGTATATAGGTGAAACAGAAAATAGGAATTAGGATGGAGGAAACAGGATACAGGAACTAGAAAGGTGGAGGTAGAGTGGAGATAAGAAGAGGACACGTTGTAGAGGAGGAGCCAAGAGGCAAAAGTTCCGGCTAACCTATTCAAATTTCGATAACACAAAACTTATTACTCACAAATTTGCATAAGGTTTGAGAGGAGGAAAGATGAGGTGAGGATGGAAGAAATAGGGGAGAGAGGGGGGAGGAGAGGGGGGGAGAGGGGGGGGGAGAGGGGGGGGAAGGGGGGGGGGGAGAGGGGGATTGAGGGGAGCCAGCCAGGGGAGTGGGAGATAGTGTGGGTGGAGAGATAATAAGGAGGACTTGTTGAAGGGGGGGGGGGAGGAGAGGGGAGGAGCGATGACAGCATTGAAATAAGTACACTCAAGGCCATCACGTCAAGGACAACTAACTGCCTGCCAAAGGATGCACCTCAGTTCATAAGAGTATCGCCTACGCATTGTTCTTACGTATCATTCTATTGGCTCGACATGTGATTTTTTTTTTTTTTTTTTTTCATACCACAACTTGACAATCATAATGGAAGACTTTTTTAAGTTGCGACTACTGTACATTTTTTTCAATAACGCACGATGTTGTCTTCTCTATCAAACTGTATGGATTAGTTGCATTATTTTTGGTTGCAAACTTTACTTATCAGAGGTGTTGTGGGTAGTACCTTCATGGTTTGGGCACCCCTTCGGACCTAAACAACTCCTTTTCAATTTTTCCACTGTCTCTATTTTCCTTCTGTTTCCATCGTGCTTACTGTCTCTCCTCTCTGTCTCCTTTTTCCTTGTAGTGCAAAGTCTTTCTGATTAGCAGTCTTCTTTCTTCCCCAATTTTTACCATTTCGAGCAGTTTGCAAAAATATCTGTGGTGTGTACGATGGCTGGTACGATGGCTCTGCACTGTGTCTTGGGAGCCACCGTACCATTACCACGTGATCCTCAACACCATGGATGCGCTTACATAATTATATACAGCCCTTTATACCATGACAAAACACTGCAGTGAAAGTGAGAGCCAGCCATCCAGCCAGCCAGCCAGCCAGGAGGGTCCGACACGCTCCACTCGTACCAATTCGGGTGGAAATGGAAAATCTCCAAGTGTGGGGACGAGACTTGCCCCTCTGAGCTCTCCTTGTATATATAAATTACACGCTGGAAGGGAGAGGAAATGAGAGAGGGGGACTTTGGGTGGAGGAAGAGAAAAGGTATGTACACTCGACCAAGTAAATTTGCGGCCACGTCCCTAGATCTTCAAGGTAACAGTGTTGGGAAGGTGTCATTGTAGGTGGAACATTGTATCTTGTCGCTCTACTATGTTCCACCTACTGTGATTCCTAACCCAATCAATGTTACCACCTGAGATGACATAAATTTACTAGCTCGAGTGTACATATTTTATGTTGTGGGAAGGGATAGTTGTGTGTAGGTGATGAACACACACACACACACACACACACACACACACACACACACACACACACACACACACACACACACACACACACACACACACACACACACACACACACACACACACACACACACACACACATATATATATATATATATGGAGAGAGAGAGAGAGAGAGAGAGAGAGAGAGAGAGAGAGAGAGAGAGAGTAGGGAAGGAGGGGGGTGGTGGTGATGGAGAGGTCAGGGGACAACGTTTTCCACCCAGAACCAGGAATCCAGTCCGTGAAACAGGTGAGCTGTGACCCTCTCTCCTCGACACACACGCCACACCACACCACGCCACACCAGGCAAGGGAAAGAAGGAGGAAAGATCAAAAGTGAATAATAAAATGAGAGAGAGAGAGAGAGAGAGAGAGAGAGAGAGAGAGAGAGAGAGAGAGAGAGAGAGAGAGAGAGAGAGAGAGAGAGAGAGAGAGAGAGAGAGAGAGAGAGAGAGAGTGAGATTGACATACAAGCGCATGAAGATTAACTGAAAAGAAAAAATTTGACACACACACACACATACTATAAAGGCAAGGAAATAACTAACACAGGTAAGGTATATAAGGTCAGGGTGGCAGAACTAGGGGTGAGTGATGAGAAGGGAGAGGAGGGGAGGGAGAGGAGGGGAAGGATTGAGAAGGAGGTCTTGGCCTGCTTCTTTACACGTCACGACCACCACACCATATCAGTCACGGACACTTGACAACATCCTACACAAACTCTATTTATAAAAGAGTAAAATATTTTGTGAAACGAGGCATTGGGATATCGACTTAAGGGGGTAATTTACTTTTGTTACATTGGAGTTCCGTGATTCCTTCAAAGTATGTCAGGAAACAGGACCAGATGAACAAATATAATGGTGTTCTGTTGTTTGGAATAATTTGGAGGAATCATTGCTCCAGATTTAACAAAACTGTACTTCCCCCTTTAGGGCCATGTGATCGTGTATGAGAATTGGAGGCTTCTGATTCCTCCTGACTACGCCACAAAACACGCTCCTTCCCTATAGGTGGGTGTTTCGTGGTAATATTTGAAGGACTCATTTACCTCCAATTTTTGTATATCACATGGTCCCTTAAAATATCACGATCACTTTATATTAAAAATTGGGAAACCAACTCTATATTAAAACTGTATATATTTAAAACATGAATAAGGTAATGGAAAATCATCTTAAAACATCACTATATATATATAAATAACACGGACCCTGCATGGGAAATAAGGGGAATGTAGCCTAGTCTGTTATACGGTACGTCAAATGTGTGTATAAAAATATTCGAGAACAGACGGAAATGGGACACAATTTTGCATTTTTTTTTTTTTTTTTTTTTTTTTTTTTTTTTTTTTTACTTCACAAAATTATTTCTCGCCTTTCACCTCTGCATATTTCACTTTCTGGTTGTGAGCGTCGAATCGTGGATATAATTATGAGTCATGTCTGGGTGACCCTGAACAATACATATGCAACCATATTACCAAGAGAGGCCGGGACCATTATAATGACATATATAGATAGATACATTCTCGATGGTGTACAGTCGACGGAAAAAAATTGTGGTGTCTATCCTAAGTGCTTCGTAATGATGAAAAAATAAAGACCTCGACATCAGCGAATTCCCAAGTGATCTTTTTATTTTTATTTTCGCATTACATACCGTTACTTGTATACCGGTATATGTAAATTATGCCCATCACCTCATCTCCAAATTCCTTCGTCCTTGCTGTTCCCTCTCTTTATCTTCTTCTCTCTCATTCTACAGGGTCTTCCTTGTCTAGGGTGTTTGTTTTTTCTTCCTTAAATCAATCTTTTCTTTATAGTGCCACTGTAGTCCATCTGTAAGCTCAGTTTTAAGAACGCATTAGTGACGTGAAGAAATAAATATGTCGTGTAAAATACCTATAAAATTCTATAAAAGAGGTCCAGTTGTTTACGAAAATTATTTATGCATTAATTTCTCCAAACTATGTCACGAAACAGAACCCGTTATAGCAACACCAAGGTGATTTATTATTTCCTGGGATAGTTTAGAGGAATCAGTAGCCATCCAGTTTACCAAATAGAGGTTCTGGTCTTGATCCTCGCTAGTGCACCATTTTTCACCTGGGGGGCCAAAAAGTCAGTTCGCCATTAATTAAATTGGAGGGGGGGGGGGGGTGAAGCGGGGGGGGGAGGGGAGGGGCAAAAAGTAGGTGGGAATGAAGAAGGGAAGAAAAAATAGGAAGGGGGGGTGGGCAAATGAGTGATGATGAGAGGTAATGGAAAATGGAGAAGAGAGAAGGATCATGGGAAGGCAGGAAAGAATTGAGGAGAGTAGATAAATGATGCCAGAGGAAAATGAAGAAAAAATGGACGAAGAAGAAGCACGGGAAATGACCCAAAGACAATAGATGACGCAAGGCAAAGAAATAAAATAAAAAATAAAGAAAAAATAAGTAATAGTAAACAAAATACATAAAATAATTTGATTGTACTTGAAATTTGAAAGATGATGATGTCATATGAAAGGAAAACAAACCATGGAGCTAGGACAAGGAAAGCAAAAGAAGAAAGAATCAAATGAAGAAAGAAATGGTCTGCCTGAGATGTGAAGGAAGAATAGAAAGAACACAGAGAAAATAAAAATAATAAATGATACAATGCATGAGAGTTAAAGGAAGGAGAAGAGAAGGACATGGCTAAAAGGGAGGATAAGGTGTAGTGGAAGAGTAATAACAGAAGGGAGAGGGAAAGAACTGAAGAGAAATCGAAAGGGGGAATGAACTAGAAAGGGAAGCGAGAAGGGATAGAACCGTTCTTGGTAAATGACTGTATGGCAGGGTAGAGGAAGAAGGGAAGAGGAGGAGGTGAGGAGATGTTCAGTCACGAGACAGTAAAGGTATTGGAAGTGAGGATGGGGGATTGAGGAAGGGTAAAGAATTAGGAGGGAAGGAAGGTGGAGGAATGAGAGGCTGGCAGAGGAAGGTAAAAGATCTTGGCAGGGGAAGGGTGAGGAAGGTAAGGGAGGGGGTGAGGAAGGTAAGAGAAGGGTGGGGAAGGTAAGAGAAGGGTGCATGGGGACGGAAAGAGAGGATGAGGAAGGAAAGAAAGGGTGGGGAAGGTAAGAAAAGTGTGGGAAAGGTTAAGAAAAGTGTGGGAAAGGTTAAGAGAAGGGTGGGAAAGGTAAGAGAAGGGTGGGGAAGGTAAGAGAAGGGTGAGGGAAGGTAAGAGAAGGGTAGGGAAGGTAAGAGAAGGGTGGGGAAGGAGCTACCCATTGTCGGACCGTTCCCATAACCTTAGTGTCATGGGTCGTCTGGCTCAGCTGATAGGTCGTTCTACTACTCCCTTCCATTGCCCCCAACACTGTAATATCCACCTCCTCCTCCTCCTACTCCTCTCTCCAGTACCTATAGTTAAATCCTCTGACCCTATATACTCTACTCCAATCCCATTCACTGTTCCTATGTTTCCTTACTGCATCTCTGTAATACCTCATTCTCTCCAGTATGCTGTCCCCTTTGCCACTACTAACTATATATATCCCATTCACTTTTCACATGTTCCCATATTTCTAAACTAAATTATTATCTCTCCATTATGCTACTCCCCCTTGGCCCTATACACTATAATTATCTCATTCTCCATTCCTGTAGTAATTTTATTTTATTACATTCTTTTCGCATCTACTATATTCCCTTCTCTCTTTATCAAACTCCATACAGAGTGTTTGTGAGATAATTATGTCTCATATTTCTGGTACTACTGTATCTACTAGTTCTAAGTAAAGTCTTACAACAAGTCTTTGAACATGAATGGATTAACATTTATGAAAGAATGAATTCCTATGCTTTAAACTCATTCTGAGAGTATAAGTATATAGTAGTGAAAAGGAACAAGCGGGCAATAGAGAAGATGATCATGGGCAAAATTAGAGGTCAGTGATAAGGTAAAGTTGAATTGTGTAGGTAAAGTTTCAAGCGTTTGTATCTGTGTTATTGGAGCAACACCAGCCATTGTATTTCCCAGTTCTCCTAGCTATATATACTCTATTTATCCATGTTAACTCCTATACCTTATCCTCCATTTGCCATCCCTTTTGTTCTTTGTCAGTTTCACTTTAAGGACCCTGTGATCGTGTATGAGAATTGGTGGCTTCTGATTCCTCCTGACGAAACATACTCTTTGTATAATATATATGGTGTTTCGAGGCAATATTTGAAGGACTCATTTACCACCAATATCCTGACTACATCACAGTATTCCTTAATTAACCTTCTCCCACTTTCTTTTATCGAAAATTTCCCTTTCTATGGCTCTTTTCTTTACACGCCAGATCGTCCTTGATATTCTCTGGTTTGGGATTTCAGTCTTTTCTCATCTTTTTAATCCTTCTTGCATTATCACAGCATTTTTCCTTCATCTATTTCACTTCTTTTCCCTCCATACCTCTCCATTCCTATACTTTCATTATCACAACATTTTTCCTTCACTTGCATTACTTCCTTTCTCTCCCTTCACAACTTTCCTTTCCTCCTTCAGAGTCTCCCTTCATTTAATGCCTCCTCCTCCTCCTCCTCCTTCGTTCTCTTATCATATTTCACTTCTCGGACTTCTCTCTTTCTTTTCTCTCCTTTCCTCTCTGTCCCATTTTTCTTTTATTCTTTTGCCTTTCTTTCGTTGTCTCTCTATCTGTCTTTCTCCTCCTTTGTCACTCTTTATTTTCTCTCTCTCCATCTCTATCTCCCTCTCTCTCTCTCATTCCTCTCTGATTTTCATTCCTCCTCTCCCTTTCTCCCCAGCCGTCCCCCCCCCCCCCAATGCCCTGTTCTGCTGGTGATCTCAGGTCACAAGAGATCAGAAGACTGCCCGTGACAGGTCAGGTCACAGTCTCTGCGGGTATGACTAGCACAGATGATGTACAGGACAAGTATCTCTCTTTGGAAAGACGGAGTAAAAAGGGAAGGGATAGGAAGGAGAAAGGGAAAGGAGATATATATATTTTTTTTTTGGGGGGGGGGTTGAATGAGGAGAAGGTGGAGCGGGATAAGGAAATGTGGAATGGAAGGAGAACGGCGGAAGATAGTCAAGCGAAGGGTGGGAGAAAAGGAATAGGAAATGTGGGAGGAGAGGAAAATGGAAGAAAGTTGAGTCGAAGGAACAGTGAAAGAAAGTGCAGCGAAGGGTGGGAGAAAGGGAACGAGATATGAGGAAGGAGAAGTAGGGGAAACGGGAAGAAAGCTGAGTAGAAGGGGCAAGGGGGAAACAAGAAGGAGATAGGTAGGAAAGGTAAAAAAAAAAGAAAAGTCAGAAAAAAAGATTGACACAAGTAAAAAAAAATAATAGAGAAGGGACAAAGGAGATAGGTGAGATCCATAACAAACGTAGTAAGAAAAAGCGACGAGGAGATGGCTAAATCAGGCAACGGAGTGGAAAAAAGAGACAAAAGAGAAGGGAAATAAAATAGGAGAGAAATAAGAGTACAATAAAGATGAAAACATAATTTGTGGAAGAACCTTTAAGGAGGGGTAGCGAAACGTTGTGACTGATGGCTTCTCCTCAAATGGTGCTTCTCTCTATAATATTCGCTGTTGTTATATTACACTTTACAGTACAGAGAAAACCGTCTAGGCATTGGGGAAGGTAAGAAAGAACCACGCAAGCAAGCAAGCAAACAAACAAGGAATGTGAGAAACGCAAAAAAGAGTCCAAATGGAGAAAAGTAAGATTGTCAATAAGGAATGGAAACAGAAAAGATTAAAAAAGATAGTAAAAAGGAAATGGAAACAAAGAAAGGAGAAAAGATGGGAAGGAGACAGCAGTAGATAAAGTGTAATGATGAAGGGAGCAAGAAATGAAAGGGAAAGACACAAAAGAAAAAAATATGGAAGGAAAGGATAAATGATACTGAAGAAAAAACGAGAGAGAAATTTTAAAGGAAAAAAGAGTGGAAGAATGGAGGGCATAAAATAAGAAAAGGGGAAGTGGAGGAGGAAGAGGAGGAGGAGGAATAAAAGGTTGAAATGACGACATATGAAATTTAAACGGAGAGGAAAAACAGAGAAATGTGGTTGGTGAATAGACGATATGGGGTGGGAGAATGAGATGGCTGTCTGGGAAATAGTGGAAGGGAGAACGTGTGGATGAAAGTGAAAGCTAATGACAGACGGAGAGAGACAGAGAGACACAATAACAGATACACTGACTGATATATGGATATATAAACAAACAGATAGACAGACAGTTTAACACATACACTGACTGATAGATGAATAGATAAACAAACAGATAGACAGACAGTTTAATACATACACTGACTGATAGATAGATAGATAAACAAACAGATATTCAGGCAGTTTAACACATACACTGACTCATAGATGGATAGATAAATAAACAGATAGAGAAAAATTGACACACAGGTATAGAGAATGATATTGCAGATGGATGAACAAATTTACAATAAGACAACTAAGAATAATACCGGTGAAGATGAAAGAACAGAACGGTAGATAATGTTCTTCATGTCATATTATATTCCTTCTCATCACATACTGAAGAACAATTATGCCTACGGTACTCGTCTTTTATTCACCAACTGATTATCCATTATGCAGGAGGTTTTCATAACTCACCAAATTCTCAAAATGCCGCCACAAGTCACAATTTATATGTACTGATTGTTTATGTAGTTTTTCTGTCCAAGATTTTATTCATACGATTTTCCCATTTATTGTTTTTGTATAATATCCAATGTTGTTACCGATTTTACGGTTACTACAGTTCCACCACTGCTAACAGTAATCATAATAATTATAATATCTAATATCAGTACCATATTGGTAACACGAAACAATATAAAAAATAAAAATCTGATCAAATCTACCACAAAGCTTTCTGGTTGATTAATTGCATCACCTTTACCTCCACCTCCACATTAAATTCATCACCACCACCAACACCATAACCTCAATCTCCATGACCAATCTCACCCCCACACCACCACCACCACCACCACCCACAATATAACCTCAAAACCATACTGCTTCCACCCTATCCCCCACTCCACCTCCACTTCCCCCCTACCCCCCCATTCCACCTCCACCCCACTCCACCTCCACGGGACTTGGCTTCACCTCCACTTCCTTGCACCGTGTCTCCTGATCCATCCCTATATATGGAACTCCACCTCTTTCACCCACACGACCCAAGGTATGAGGTGGTGTAGCCTCCAGCACTCTCCTGATTGCACCACTCACCCACTTACACACACACACACACACACACAGACCCATTCATTCACCTAATCGCCCACTCAAGTCACTTATAGGCTCTTTCATCTACCAAGGCCGAATACTCTTTTACACTCAAACACCAGTCTCCAATTCTCTCCTTATTGCACCACCACTCACCTGGACACTCGCCACCCACCCACTCACACATCTACTCATTCATTGACCCAAGTACCCAGTTGCCCACTCAGTCTCCTACTCGTTCTTTCATCTTCCTAGCTCACGTACGGTATTCATTAACATTCATCAATTTGCTCACCAAACCAGTTATAAATTCCCGACACAGACCTTCCTGTTTCTTCGCTCGCTGCAGGTTACCTTTGTTTCATTTTATCATGATACTCTAGTGGCCTGCCTAACCATTTCATCTACTAATTCACCCAGGTAACCAAATTTTAAAGTTATCTATCTCACAAACATTCATATTCATATAGCTTACACACACACACACACACACACACACACACACACACACACACACACACACAC
>JAWQEG010002899.1:0-22500 GCA_033782935.1 Petrolisthes cinctipes | reverse complement strand
TGTGTGTGTCTCTCTCAATCCTCCTACTCTATTTCATACTTACCACCCCTTAACACTTACTTCCCTCCCTTCTACACCTCTTCCAACCTCCTCCTCCTTTATTTTCCAGACCCACCTTCACTCTGGCAGGGGTGAGAGACACAATGGCTGATAGTTTTCTCCTCCATCCCCACGTAGAACCAGCCAGACACCACGGAGCTAGCTAACCATTCGTGAAATTACCGGGACCAAAATCATGATGCTACCCTTCCCTCCCTACAACAACAACAATAGGTACCCTTATCACCCCTTCCTCCTTCACAAAACCATTAATTTCTTCCTACTAGCTAACCCTCAGTCTGTCTACTCAAAATCATGATGCTACCCTTCCCTCCCTACAACAACAACAACAACAGGTACCCTTATCAACCCTTCCTCCTTCACATAACCAATAATTTCTTCCTACTAACTAGCCCTCAGTCTCTCTACTCTCTCTTGTTTCCAGTCAGCCTTCTTTAATTAAACCTCATATTTCCAATTGCTCTTATTCCTACAATTTTTTATATCAATCCTTTTCACAAACATTAATATCTTCCTACTATCGTTCACTCCTTCTGCTCTCTCATGTGTCTTCACGTGTTTCCAATCTGCCTATACTTTCATTTCCTTCCAATTCTCAGTATTATCTTGCTATTTACATTTCTCTCTTACTATTTCCTATATACCCTTTCATTTTATTACTATGTCCTTACTCCATCTTCTTCCTTCCTATATTATTAGTTTATTTTATTCCTGTTTGCCCCCTACATTTGTTCTTCCATCTATTATCCATACTATTTTTGTTTTCTTTACTTTCTCATAGCTTCATTCCTCTTCCAATATGTACCTCTTCTATTCTTTCCTTTACCCATTCTTTCTATCAGTCCATACTTTTCCCTCCTCCTTCCCATGACATTTCTTTATATCTTCCAATCGCCCCTTACCCCTCCTATTCCTCCTCCTCTTCTTCTCATTCTTCCTCCTCCTTTCCCTCCCCTTCACCTCCTCCTCCTCCTCCTCTTCCTCCTCCTTCCCCTCCCCTTCACCTCCTCCTCCTCCTCCTCCCTTTGCCCATCTATCCTGTCACTTCTCACTCCTCTTACTAATCCCTCTTTACTGCCATTCTTTTTTTTTTTTGCCAACTCTGATTTTTTCCCCTTCGTCCACCAATGCCACTTTTGTCTCTCCTCTCCACATTTCAACTCCCCACCTTCCTCTGTTTTCCTCTCTAGTGTATTTCTCCCATACATTGTTATACGTTATTGCAGACTTCTTATCCCATGCAGATCATCTCTCGCTTGTTCTAAATTATACTATATTCTAAATTACTATATTCTAAATTGCTATATTCTAAATTACTATTCTAAATTATACTATATTTATTTCACGTCCAGTCTCCCTCACTTTCGCTCCTTTTGTTTACTTTCATAATGCTCCTTCTCTTATCTTCCTACGTATTTACCTCTTCCGTTGCATTTCATCTTAATGCCTGTTTATTTCTTTTATCATTTTCCTTTCATTATGCTATCTTACTTTTTCAATTTTGTTGGCTCATCTCATTTTTGTTTTGTTTTTCCTTCTACTCTTATATTCTTCCTCTTCTGTTCTATTCTCTTTTGTTCTATCTATTGTGAGTTTCTTTTCATTTCTTTCTGTTCATTTCTGTTGTATCCTCTTTGTCTTTTCTATTCTTTTTGTCCCTTTCTGTTTTTAGTTTTGTTTTTTGTTATTGTCTTACTATATATCTGTCTTATTCAGTTCTCCCGTTCCATTGTCAGCTCTGCCATCGTTGTCCCATTAATTAATTCATATCCTCCACTCCTCAACCAACTCCTCCACTACAGCCTACCCTTATTTCCTCTCCTTTCCTCTTCACTTTCCCTCGTTTCACCACGGCTCTCGTCCCTTTCCCCCAGACGACCAATTTGTTCTCGATTTTCTTCAGCCACTTTTCCGTCGCCCCGCCTCTATCATGTTTTTCCGTGGCAAACTCCCCCTCCCCCACTTCCTGCTTCTTTGCTCTCACCTCTCACCTCGCTCTCCTTCTTTTGTATCTCTCTTTCTCACTTCAGTCCATTTTTTCCTTCATCTTCCGTCTAGGCAACTCTGACATCAATGATAATTTAAGTATACTACATTATTGAAAATTAACGTTTTCATTCTTTCTTTTTCTATATAAACAGCAGTTTTTGCATTGCAAATAGATAACATTGTAATTTTTTTTTTTTTTTTGTAATTAAAATTATCTGTTGTAGAAATCATCAATAACGATCTCTTATAAAATAATAAAAAATCTAATTCTGGAAATATTTTAGCTAAAACCAAATCAAATACATTTGCCTACTTAGAAGTTTATGTAAACATACTGAACATAAATCTCTCTCTCTCTCTACTCTCTCTCTACTCACTCTCTCTCTCTCTCTCTCTCTCTCTCTCTCTCTCTCTCGTCCATATACCAGTTCTGCTCCCCTTCCACGTTCCCTCTCCTCTTCCCTAACTGGCTGCCTTGACCAATTAGTGACGTGGCCACCACAACAAGACTGTCCCTAACTTCATTACCTGGCTCACCCCAAACCTCACCATCACTCCCCACTGCTGTGTCCCTTCCTGTTAACACCCCTCCTGCTGCCCTGGTCCTGCTTCCACTCCATCTGCTGCCACCTCTCTTACTGCTTTCCTCCTGTTGTCACCCCGTCTGCTGCCTCCTCTCCTACTATTACCACTCCTGTTTCTGCTATACCTATCCTACTGCCCTTCTCCTGCTGTTACCTCTCCTATATCTACACTTTCTACTATCTCCCCTCTTGTCGTCATCCCTCCTATTTGACGTGACCATTGCTTTCCTACTACTTCTCTTCCATCTTTTACCTTTCTTGGTTTTGTTCTATTATATGACCACATCTTTCTCCGAGCTTTACTGCCTCCCTCTAGCCAACCTTCTCCTATGTGATTCTTATTATGTTATGCTTTATCAACCCTCGTCTCATTCCTATGGCATGCCTTATTATCCCTCATTCATCCACTTATGTTTTTTTTTCATATAGTTCGTTGAGGGTAGAAAAAGGAAGGCAGAAATGAATACTCAGAATATTGTCCTTTAGTAATCATCAGAGCACACAACATTATTTCACATAACTTAATTCCAGGACTATATTGGAAGTCTGTCAAGGTTCGGTAAAATTTTCTCGTAACTTCGGCGTTGTTCTAGTTTTATGGTGCCGTCTATCTTTAGTAAAATTTAATTTCCGATAGCACTGGCTCCTGGTTTCGGAGCAATAGCCTATAACAACTCTTCTTAATGGTGATATTCCCTGGAATCAACGATTTATACTTTGAAACGCAAGTTGGTTGATAATGCTCAGCGATTAATGTGGAAATGAAAATAAATACTGTGCTGTACCTATAAACAAATTACTCTTCCGCAAATAAAGGCTAATAAGATCTTCCTCTTCTCACCACTTCTCAGCCTGATATCCCATCACCACCGGGAAGGGGTCAACTTGCGTCAGGCGTGAGTTTCTGGACGTTCTCTTGGTGGTGGCCGCTTATGGGCGTGCCCACCATAGATAAGCCAGCCTGCAGGATCAACTTTGGGGTGCTGGGTCACGTGCCCATATACCTTGCTTACTTTGTTTTATTATGTTTTCCTTTATTTATACTGTACTATATTCCGGAGCCTCATTAAAGACGTGCGTTATGGTATGTTCCACGTTTTTTTCAACTCGTAATTAGGTTGTGTATTTTGTCATGCATATATTTTACACATGCATATACTGTACCATTTTCCTGTGACATTATCTGTACTATAATGTATGCTTAGTTTATTCAACGTTTTAAACTGTTTATTTAGACCAGCACTACTTTCGACACAACTACTATTGCGACCGGGCTACGAAGATCCGAGTATACAATGACATCGTTCCTGAATTTAGTCCTCAAGGATCACGAAGCGTGTTCTGGTTTGGAGTCCTTTCCTTACACGTGCACCCTGTCATTCCGCCTAAGTGAAGAGGGTCAAAGGATTTGTTTTGCCTCTTCAAGTCACGACACAGTGGCCGAGTTTCACGTCCAACAAAACAAGAAAAAAAAATGTAAGGTTTTGTAAGTGTCTTATCTCGGTCCTGCTGAAGGGTGACGACAGCAGCAAAATAAAGAGATCTCGAGCTGCGTGTAAAAAGGACCAACAATATCCAAAAGGTACATCGCTACCACTAGAAAAACTTGCTGTGGCTGAGGAAAAGGGCAATAAATCAACGACAGTGAACATAACATATTAACTTGGTCTCCTAAAGCAACTTCATATTTTGGTTCATGATGCAGTGAAAAAAGGAGGGTCATTCTTATCACTGGCCCCTTTGTGGACACTGGCCCCTTAACCACTCACTCAGACACACAAATGGAGGCTCCTGTCAAGAGAATCCGTAGTACAAAGGGGTCAGACTCTTGCTTGTGCTTCCCTGCCAAGATAAGTGAGGCTATCAATGGATCTTAAATGTTCTCGACGTGCAAGAACAAATTGATCGTCACCCTTCACAAAGGATTCGTTCATTTTGTTATTTTAACCTAAATTTCTCGGCATGGCGATGTGTGTTCACTGTTTCACTCTGACCAACCCAAATTAGTATTGCTCGCGATACTAACTCAACAGTAAAGGTGTTATATTACTAAAATAAATACTTCATTCTCTGTCCATTCACCTCTGTTCTGGGTTCACAATTTATTATTAACTGAGGATGACGAAAACATCCCCTCGAGTAGGAGCCACACCACCTTTTGCCGCTACAACCCATTTCCACATCCAAAGTCGTGTTCATCTCCAAACGGGCAGCCAGTAAAGAGCAACTCAGATAAGAACATTGAACTCAAACTCCTCCACCTACAGGAAAGTAAGAAGAAAGAGAGTTGCCACATGTTTTACCCCCTGAATGTGACCTGCATCTAAACTTATTTGGAACTTATGGTAACGGTGGTACAGATCTGTATTTGTGTCACCGCAAAGAAGTGTGAAGTTAACACGTCTACTTTTATATATAGTAACATAGTCACTTATAGTAACATTGTCACTCTCCAACCTGTCAATATAAGAACCCCAGCATCCTTTTCGGTATAAAAAGTTGACTTGTGGAGCATCCTTTTCCGGTACGACCCTATATTACACAACATAGCACTCAGACTCAAAATGGCTATCAGAGCAGACCCTCATGCATGATAAAAGAAAGGTGAAAAATGTGTTAGTGTGATACTTGAGGTAAACCCATGATTTTAGTTTGCGGGAAAGAAAAGCCAATTATGTACTGTCTTAATCCTTTGAATACGAGGGTCAATTATGGAATGGCTTAATTACCTCCAAAAATCATATCAACATTCCTATCGGATAATGAATTCAGGGATACACAATGTCTTGAATACAAAATGGAATAGATTTCATGAACCTATAAAATTCAGAATATAACTGAAACAGAAGAGATAATTTTCTCTCTCTCTCTCATGGCATTTTGTATTTTAGAGATGGCCATCATATTGGAAAGAGTCGACTGGACTATGGGTAGTGAAGTGAGACTAAGTACACAGGAATAAATAAGTACAATAAAATCCAGGCCGCACACGTCACTTCCAACAGCTTCAACTCCTTCACGTTTTGTTGTCTCAGATGAGTTCAATGAATCATCGTCAACGTCAAGACCATCAACCATGAAATTGCCGACAGACGTAGCGTAAAATATTCCGTGCCGCAGCTCACCCTGATCACAATTCCAGGCCAGCACAGCAAAATGCCAGGGAGGAAACTAAGAATTACACTTTTTAACGCCTGCTGCACCAACCAGTCGAATGTCCCACTAGGCTATGTCGAAGAATAGTTAAAGGTAAGTCCGTCACACTGTTTTGGAAAGCAAGTCGTACAAGGTATTCAATTGCTAAAGCTATTAAAATATTTCCCCCTGACCACGTGCACTTTTTTTTTTTTTCTCTCTCTTTCTTTTTTTTTTTTTTTTTTTTTTTTTTTTTTTTTTGCCAGTGTGGGGATATACTTCAATTGTTATTACCTTTTGACTAACGCCATACATTATATGCTCGTACCCAAAAAAGGCTCTCAAAGTCAAAGAATGAATGGAAAATGGTAGACAGACACTAAAAGGAAACAGTAGATAGAAGGGAATATAATGTAGAGAACAGTGACGACCTGAGTGAAAGGTATGAACAGAAGTAAAGGATAAGAACAGGATAAGGCAAAGGGATAACTGAGAGATAAAGTGCAATGAGGATGATTGGAGAAATTATTAAGGGGGTAGTATAGTGTTGGTAAATCTGGAGCAATTAATTCCCCCAAACTATTCCAGGCAACAATCAGACCCCCATTATTTTTGTTAACCTGGTCCTGTTTCCTGGCATACTTTGGAGGAATCAAGGCGCTCCAATGTACCAAGTGTATAGTATCTATCCCCTTAAACGGAGTGGGGAGAAGCGAAACAGAGTGGCAGAGAATGGGAGCAGGAAATGTTGGGGTGAAGCGAGTAGGGAAAAAGAGAGGAGAGAAAAAGGGAAGAGGAGAGAAAGAGGGAAGAGGAGAGAAAAGGGAAGAGGAGAGAAAGAGGGAAGAGGAGAAGTATTAGTGTCTTGTGAGTAGAAACCGTAGAAAAGAGAGGAAAGAAGAGAAGAGTGGGTATGAGGAATGAAAATATAGTGATATAGTTAGGGGGAGGAGAGAAAGGGGGGAGGAAGGGAGTGAGGGGATGGAGAGAGAAGAAAATGAGGAGGAGATGTGAATGTCAGAAAGGGAAGGAAAAAGGGGGAGGGAGGGAGGGTGTGAGAGGGAAGAATGAGAGTTAAAATATGAGAAAGTGGAAGGAAAGACGAGAAGTGAGGGAGATGAGAGAGAGGAGGAGATGTGATGGAGATGTGAGAGGGAGAAATGAAAAAAAGAGATGAGAGGATGGGAGAAGTAAGGGAGAGGATAGAGCGGGAAGAAGTGAGGAAGTGGAAGGGAGAGGGTGAGATGAGAGCTAGAGGAAGTGGTACGAGGGAGATACAAAGAAGGAATGAGTAGGAGATGTGAGGGTGGAAGGAGGGAAAGAGAACAAGCCCTCCAGCAGACACACACACACTGACACACACACACACAAGGCTCTCTAATTGGTCTCACGGACATATAGGTGGTGTGTGTGTGTGTGTGTGTGTGTGTGTGTGTGTGTGTGTGTGTGTGTGTGTGTGTGTGTGCGATTTATACATAACAACCTCACGAATCTGAAGGCAGTATATGCAAGAATATCATACGTGGTGTTGACGAAGGAGGCGTGGTAACGGTACGACGACTCTCTATAGACACGATACAGAGCCATCGTACAGGTCATTCTTGCATACGACCCTCAGTTTCGGTTATCATCGTAAATCAAGCCACAACGCTCACAACTCAGTGCTGGAAATATTAAATGTCCGCGAGAACCATCAAGCTCCGTGACATCCTACTCAGAGGGACCAAGCTGACAGAATATATTACCTTCTCCTCTCCCGATTTCTTCCTCGCACGAAATCTGAACGACTCTTCCCTATATGGCACCAGAGGAGAGACAAACATAGCCCTGCGTTGGGTAGGTGCAACAACAATGAATTATTCTGATATTCAATAAGAGTTTGGCATGCATTTATATTATTTCTTTTTAATAACTACGAACACACACACACACACACACACACACACACACACACACACACACACACACACACACGACACAATGATAGGATGTATGGATAGGATAGGATAAGATGGAAGAACTTCGTATGAACTACAAAAGAACTTCATTTAGACAGACAAGATAGGGAAGTGTTCCGAAATGTGACAATTCCCGATAACGTGGACAAATGCAAAATGATGCACATCGGTACTACAAATCAAAGATACTCTCTGATACGAAGTGATATCAGCAGTACCAAACTGGAGAAAGACTTAGGTGTACTGATAAGTAAGTGAGCTCAACATCTTCTAACAGTACTATAAAGTGCAGAAAAAACACAGATGTTCCCACGATTAGTAGAGAGAAATTCAAGAAAAACAAAGTGAGAGAGAGAGAGAGAGAGAGAGAGTGAGAGTTACAAGGAGTTACAAGGACAAGTAGCACCTCATAAGGTCTTACGACCCATACCAAGGAGGTACCGTAGGTGTAGTAGCAGTTGCTAACTAATAGTGAGAGAAAAGTATAGTAAAGAGAAGGCTCTCCCCACCCACCTCATGGAAATGGAAATGTACCTAACCCGGAGGAAAAAAGGCCGGACTAGGAAATTTTTGTACAGGAGAGGAAACAATCACCTTAACTCTAACAGGCTTGGCAGAACTTTGTCTAACTGTGTCTTGAACTGCTCTATCGAGGAACTATCAACTAGAGAGAGAGAGAGAGAGGGTGAGGGTGTGTGTGTTGTGTGTTTGTTGGTGGTGTGATCATTAAGATACTCTGGTGTGTGGGTCATTACAAGGCTATACATACTACACCACACCAACCTGCACCACGCTCACTAAACCAGCCTATAGGGACGGGTGAGACAGGACCAATATCAATAACTCATAATATTTCACTCCTAAGTCTTCCGCTGTCCCTCTCTCCCCTCCTCTTTCTCTCTACGTTATCCACTCACGTCTCAGTCGTTCCACTGTTGCCCTTGCTCTCTGTGTGTTTGTTTGTCATTGTAATCATATTCCTCTCGTCTTCTTCCAGCTGTTGTGTGTATCTCTTTCTCACTCTATGTTTTTCTGTGATGTTTTCTCTTATTTTTCATCACTATCTGTCTGTCTGTTTGTCTGTCTGTTCTTTTTTCTCTGTCCATAGGTAAATAATTATTTACCAATATATTTATTTGTTTATTTCTTTAATCGTTTATTCATTTTTTAGGTATTCATCCATTATATAACTGAATAAGTCTCCGGAGAGAGGGAGGGACTGAGGAAAAGAGGGAAGATAAAAAAAAGGAGGGACTGAGGAAAGGAGGGAGACTGGGAGGAAAGGAGGGAGACTGGGATGAAAGAAGGGAGCTCGGAAATAAAGGAAAGAAAGTGTGATGGAGGAAGGAATCGGGGGGGGGGGGGGAGGAGGAAGCACCGAGGGGTCTTCCTCATACTGGACCCGTACTTATAAAGAATTTAAGATTTTATCCTAACCTTCGTCAAAGTTAAGATGAAGACATAACCTTCCTGTCCTAAGCACTAAGTCTTCGTCCTAATGCGAAACTTAGCCGGGTGAAAATCATAGACGGATGAAACAGCTACCTGCTAAATGTAGCACGAATTTTTTTGTAATATTGTTATAATTTAAGGAAATAAAGAAAGGAAAATAGTGAAAATAAATTTTTAAATAATGAAGAGCATTTTATTATACTTTTTTGATATGCAATGCATAGAATAATGCAAAAATATTGTGTGTAACTAAAATTTATGGACAAGACATACCGACTACCGAGGCGATTGTAAACAAACACATCATGGCGGCAACTACGAAGAAAGACATGGAGGGAAAGAGAACAAGAAAGGGTAATTGGTCTCCCGATGAGACCAAATACCTTGTACAACTATATAAGGAAAATGCAGTGTACCTGAGAAGCGATTTCTCTTCCCCTGGTTGTACTCACAGGGGGAAATTAGATGCTTGGGACAGCATAGCAAAGCAGCTCCATGAGGCATATCCAGCAGACTCATATCGCACAGTCAAGGAATGCCAAAAGAGATGGCAGACAATTCAAAGTGCTGCCAAACCAAGAATTGCAAGATACAATCAGGCATTGACTGGTACAGGTAAGAATGTTTAATTGTTATTGAAGTAATTGATCACTTTGTAACTGGAAACCTTTTTTTTTTAAGCTTTCACCAATATCACTTTTGTTGTATCCCAAAATGATCAGTACAGTTATTTATTTGGTATGAATCTTCCTTCTTAACAAACCAAAACGGAGACTGACCCAGTCTCAAGTATGGCTATTTACAGGTTAGGTTAGTTTAAGCCAGGATGAGAAATATATACAAATAAAATTTGTAAAGAATATATAATATAATGTAAAGTAGCATTCTGTCAATCTGGAAAAATATATTATAAAGAAATAATTTGAGCAAAAAAAATTAAGCTATTAATAAGAAGGCTTCTTTCCATATGGTTGATCTAATATTAACAAAATAAAAAAAAAAATAATAAACCATTTATGGTGGCACTCTTCATACATTATAATAATCACAAAGTTCTATATTGTAACCTATAAATATATATCTTTTTACCAAAATATAATGTACTGTCCAACTTTAAGTAAAACCATATAGGAGTCTCAGCCATACTTCTCCTTTTCACTGCTATGAGCTTATTGCCCCGCTTAGACAATTTCTAAATCATATCCTGTGAAGCATTCCAAGAACATTTTCAATTTCATTTCTGCCATAAGTCCCACATTCCTAAGACATGCCTCAAATTAATTATAGTAGTTTTGAATCCTATTTAATCTGTATTTTTATTGTTTAGGTGGTGGCCCTGCAACTCCTGAACTGGACGAGCTGGACCAATTGATAGCCGATATTTTGGGGAAACAAAATATTACTTTTGGTGGAGTTCGAGGCAAGAATGATCTCATGACATTCCTGCATGAAGCAGTGGAGCAACAACCAAGGTATGAGATTTTTTCAATTTATTTATTTATTTATATATTATTTACAGTACAAAAACAGTCATTTACAGTACACACACACATCACCCCTTGTTCTCTCTCGGGGCGACAGAGGTCGCCGAAACGTTTGGAATAAAAATATTTCGTTTACCAGTGTGGGTTGTTGTTGTTGAAGTTCCGCAAGCTGTCTGGCCGAGCAGCCCCGAGCTCCTGAGGAAGGTCATGGCCTGAACTGGGCTTTCCCACAGTGCCCTCAGAGAGTGTATGTTGTGTTGTTGGCGAGTGTGGTTGTGTGCGTTGCAGTCTTCAATGATGTGTTTAATAGAATGGGGTGCTGTGTTACATCCTGGACAGGCATCCACAATGAGTGTCGGTTTTATTACTTACATTCATGATCACGTCAGTGTTAGTTTCCACCCAATATTGTTCCAGTGTTTTTGTTTTGATCACAATGTTTTCAGGTTGTAAATGCGGTACATAATATATGCATAAAAAATGCAATATAGTTATCTTTAATAATTCATAAATACTTAAAACGATAGACTTGCTCAAAACAATGTGAGATCCTTAAGGGAAATATTAAGTTGAATTAATATTAACTACCAAACCTTTCAGATGATACAAAATTTACTCTTTCTTGTGAGTGAACAGCTGTCCATATATCACAACCCCATAACAATTTCTGTACCTTACGTAGAAGTTATTAATTTGGTATGAATCTTCTTCCTTAACAAACTAAAACAGAGACTGACCCAGCCTCCAATATGGGTATTTACAGGTTAGGTTAAGCGAGGATGAGAAATATATACTAATTAAATTTGTAGAGACAGTATAATACTGCTATGAGCTAGTAGCGGCAACCTATATGTACAGCATTGATCATATTCCAGGTTGACTATTAAATATTGCCGCATGATCATGTTCCAGGTAAGCTTCCAGATTAACTATAAAACTTCATATACAATATTTAACAGTCAACCTGGAATATGATCAATGGTATACATATAGGTTGCCGCTACAAGCTTATTGCCTTGCTTAGACAATTTATAAATCATATCCTTTGAAAGTTAAACAAAATTAAATGACATTTCACCTGTGGTTTGACACTTGACTTAATTAAATGTTATAACAATGTCATGTAAGGAATTGAAACTATAACAAAGTAGTTTGACAGATGATTTATTAACTGAACATTTTTCTCATTTGTAGTGGCACTAATGATGATGCAGAGGAAGTCCAGGAACTGCCAGCGGAACACACTCTGCAAAGTGAGAGTGAGCCAGTCCACCTGGAAAAGAAAAGAACATTTGAGGACACTGTCCAAAGTGAGATGGACATACCATCTAGGCTTATACCTCAGTCCAGCAGTACCTTTATGCTGTTGGACGAGGAAGAGACAAGCCACGTTGCAAAAAGTAGAAAGTTGGAGATAAAACTATTAGAATTAAAAATTAAAACTGAGGAGAAACGCCTGTTAGCAGAGGAAAAACGTATTGAGGCGTTCACGGCACAGAGAATTTATTTCAGAAAATTAATAAATGATAAAACCAGTATCTCTCTCCCATCTAATGAAAATATAAATCATGATTTATTATAATGTGAGGTCTGATGTGGGAAAAGTGCCATATTAAGGTAATGTATTTGTACCTGAAAATAATGTACTATTATTTGACACAATAAAATAATTAAATAATAAATGTCAGTCACCCCAAATTGAAGAACACTGTTAATTTATACTTTCCCTAATACACTTAGCATAGACATCATTGAATCACATATAACTCCAGATCAAAATATTTATTACTGTAATGTATGAACAGAAAAGTTACTGTACATTAACTGATAAACCAAATGGTTTGTTTAATTTGTTAATAACAAAACATACTTACATGGCAATATACAGTAGGTGTGGTAATGGTACATCATTCATCATTGCTGTAAATGAAAACAATTGCTGTAGGTAGAAAAAAACTATTACTATATATATATCAATAATGTTACTAAAATTATTGGGAAAATACATGCAGTAGACCTACATAAATTGATAATCATGACACATGCACATATATTAAGATTTAATAAAGTGATTATGAATGTTTGGAGAATCAGAACAACAAAAGCCATGGAAAATATGACACTAGATTTATCCATGTGTTCTTATACTGTACAGTATGAATATGAGATATTATAACATGACTAATAGCTCATATTTATACCAAAGATTTTCAAACTTACTTGAAATGAACGTTAACAAATTGATCCCTGTACAGAAGACCCTCACGTGGCCGTGCAGCAGCAGGTTGTGGTGGTGGTTCCAATGGTTGTTGGTCATCATCCTCTTCTCCATTGTTGTAGTCCTCTCCAGCAGGTATACCAATGTTCCTATCCTTACAGATGTTATGTAGCATGGCACATACTTCAATAACCATGCACACCTTTGCTGGAGGGCTGACACGTATCTCTCCATGTAGCACATGGAACCGGCGCTTTAACTGGCCAATACCTCGCTCCACGACACTTCTGGTTTTCTTATGGCATCTGTAAAAAATAAATGGACTCTATTGTAATTTGTAAATATAATACAATGGAGCTAAACATATTTCTTTCATAGAATAATTTGAAAACATATTGGATCTCTCACATCTTCTGTTTATTTGAATGTGAAAATGCAACACAACTTTTAGTATCAATGAATATTGTTTGTGCCATAGTACTGTTAGTAGAGATGATGCTATAATTTTAATTCACTGCCACCACAGAGCTTCTTTTCCTCAATGTTATTTTTGGTTACCGTAGGTTAGGTTACCATAGGCAGTGTATTATGGTGGGGGAAAAAAAGTACAGTAAACATTAACAGTACTGTATGCCTTCAATATATGATGCTTCAATTTATCATTATTTTTTTTACATAGTGTCAGTAAATGACTTAGTATGTATTATAATGCATAAGCCTGGGAAAACATTTGGTCTTCAATGAGGGACTGAGTGCAAAATGAAATGGTGGATACAAGTACCATACTGTAGTTATTCACTGTATAATGAGGGTCTATTGTACTTGACTAACCACATAATACAGGAAGAGAATAATGCCTACCTGTTGTAGTTGGACTGTGGGCCAGGCCGAGGTCGGAGATAAGGAGTTAGGAGCCACTTTTTACTGGGATAGCCACTATCTCCTAACAAGTG
Source organism: Petrolisthes cinctipes (assembly GCA_033782935.1). Lineage (NCBI taxonomy): Eukaryota > Metazoa > Arthropoda > Malacostraca > Decapoda > Porcellanidae > Petrolisthes > Petrolisthes cinctipes. Next base: position 8,667 of record JAWQEG010002899.1, on the reverse strand, counting down.
GCATCCATCTGGTAACATACCTCTGCCAAATACAAATCTATTTAATCCACTTTCATTCAGGATTCTTGCATCATGGACTGCTCCCGGCCAATTTGCAACAATGTCAATGATTTTGTACTTGGCATCAAACACTATTTGAGTATTAATGCTGTGGTATCTTTTCCTGTTAACATACTCAGCCTCAAACTCCTTCGGCGCAGTAATTCTTATGTGTGTTCCATCAATTACTCCTATCACTCCAGGAAATCCAGCAATCTGCACAAATTCCATTTTCTTTCTCTGGGTTTCCTGTGGAGTGATAGGGAACTTTATGAACTGGGCCAGAATGGGACGAGATGAAAGTGCATCTAGTGTTTCTGTGATGACTCTACTGACTGTCTGTTGCGATGGGCCCAAATCATCACTGTTGCAAAGTTGCATTTTTCCAGTAGCAAGAAACCTTAGTGTTATAATGACCTTCATTTCTGGGGATAGTGCTTTGTTCCTTGCAGTAGGTCTTGCTAAGGTCTCACGAACCAAGTTTGTCACAAATAATATACCCTCACGATCCAAACGGTATCTTTTGATCAGTTCTGCATCATTAAGTTCGTTAAGAACATCTTTTCTGTCACAAAATGTTCTTGGTCGACGCAGTCTAAGTTGTTCTTGTGCAGCCATGTTAATAATTCTTATTAGTTCAGTGCGTCTGTACTCAGTCACTCAGACGACTCCGTGTACTGCTTTGTTTATATGTCTTGGCGGGGGTGGGGGGGTTGGTGGCGGAAACTAATTTCATTATTTCTACGGGATCCCCACACTTTCGGTTGCTTATGACAAAATCTTAAGCCATTAGGATACCCCCGGACCAAGTTTAAGCTAAGACGAGAGTTGTGAAGAGACATAAGGACTTAGGACTAATTCTTAGGGATTTAGGACTTTTATCCGCCATCTTGAGGCTTAGGACCGAATCATAGCGCTAAGACGAAGACTTAGTGCTTTATAAGTACTGGCCCTGGAGTGGAGTTGCGTGATGGGAAATGGTTTGTCTCCCCGTTCATTCGTTCCGTTAATTACGTTATTTGTAAAGGGGCGGTGAGAGCTAATCCAAGTGGTCTTTCTGATTGCCCTCCCTCTCATCGCCACCCACCCTTTCACACGCACACACCAACACAAATATAAACATACACGCACAAGCATAGGAACACACACACACACACAATAATTGTTAAGGTACATGTGTCTTTGTGTGTATGAGAGAAGGGTTGTGTATTTGTGCTTGTGAAACAGATACATGACGAGATCGATAGAAAAATAGACATACAAGAAGACAGAGATGACGTCGGAGGAGAAATAACAAATCACAAATAGATTGATAGATAGAGAAAGGGAGAGGAGCGTGACAGATACACGGACAGAGACAGACAAACAGACAGACCAACAGAGTGAAATTCCCGCCTTGAAATTTAACCATATCCCATCATGATCCTCCCTCGTCCGTGTTGTTATAATGAAGGTGTGAAAAAGTCGCTCCACCATCGTTAAGGCAGCCGGCCACAACCATAACAGTTATACAAGTTGGGGTCTCTAGAAACATGCATTTATGGGAGGAAGGGAGGAAGAAGGGAATGGGAAAGGATGAACGAAGAGAGGTGAAATGGAAGTGAATGGGAAAAAATGAACGAAGAGAGGTGAAGTGGAAGTGAATGGGAAAAAATGAACGAAGAGAGGTGAAGTGGAAGTGAATGATGATGGTGATGATGATTGAACTATTAAATAAAGAAGAAAGAAGGAGCATAGATATATTAATTGAAGACAGAAGGTTATAATATTACTGATGCCTCCAAAATATGCCAAGAAACAGGTTACGAGTAAAAGATCTGTTTTCTCGTATATTTGCCTTACGAGACTATACCCCACTAATGCACTTCCAGCCACCACAACATCCAACCTATATAAAATTATATATATCAGTATATTTTAAGCCTGCTATTTTAATTTTCCTGGCATTTTTACTTCCTGCCTGCACCACCGCATTTAAATAACAATAACACTAATAAAAATAAAGCAACAACCTCGATTCTCTGTGTCTGTCAGTTCATGCTCTCGGGGACCACTGACCACTCTGCTCTCATCCGCTGAAAACAAACAAACCGATAACCACAACATTTGCAAACAGAGAATGAAAAGCATTGTAAATTGGAAAACAGGCACGTTATTTGATTAATTGAGAAAGAACGATTAAGTGAAATAGAGAGATAGATAAATATAGATAGATAGTGACAGACGGACGGACAGACAGATTGGCAGAGACAGTGACAGGAAGGAATGGTGGTCTATCAGGCTAAAAACAGCAAAAACAGACGTGAAATAACAGAGAATAAGACGTGAAATGACTAAATCAGAAAAAGTGGATGGAAAAGACGGCTTGCAGGAGAAGGTGACGGGTGAAGGAAAAATGTAAAACAGAGGGAGTGAATGAGGAAGATTTTGAATGGCAGGTGTGCATTATTCGCGGTGTGGGGAAAAGAAGAAGAATTATGGAAATGAGAGAGGCAATGGCGCGTCGTGAGGGGAAAGGTTCGGCCCGGGTCACCTATAGTGCATCTCGATTCAGAAGATTTTTGTGATGGTGGTGGTGGTGGTGAGGAAACAGGTGTGGGAGAACAGGTGTGTGGGCTGCAGGTGTACAGTACAGTAGGTAATTTGCTGCAAGTGTGGAGGAGAGAACTATTGCTTTACAGCGAAGGGGAAATGGCGAGGAAAATATAGTGGGTTTCGAGGTGGAAGTGGGTTGAGTAGAGACACTGAAGACCTGAACCATACTGCAGTCTAAGATGGGGGAAGTATTTTGATGGTGATACTGTATAGGGTAGGCTAATATGTATGAAAAGATATTTATAGTGGCGGTAGTGGTGGTGGCAATAGGAATAGATCTTTGGTTAAACGTGTAGATGGAATTGGAAAGTAGAATGTCCTAGAATGTTCATAAATGCGTATGATAACTGCGACTATTGATTCACTGTAATGTGAGGTGAATTTCGGAACTTCGGTAATATCAGGCGGTGAAATTGTGTAGCAGTAACAGTGCGGGAGTAGCAAGTGGTAGTGATAGTAAGTGTGAGGTTTAGGGTTGTAGATGACACTGCAGTTGTAGGTGGTGTCGTAGTTGATGCTGCCGAATGTATTGTAAATGACAGGGTGAAACGTGTGGACTTAATGTGGTAGTGGTAGTGAGGACGACTAGAGTGGAGTTATAGGCAGCAATGAAGGAAAGGAGAAGAGAGCAGCAGGCGTGGTGTTGCCAGCCTGATAACAATAACAACATTCGTGTAGATAGAACGGGTACACGGCAACAGTCAGGGTATGTAACACATGTGGGGTTCCAGGCAGCAACAGGAGTGAAGGGCGACACAGTACAGTCCATGTTGTGGAGGAGGAGGGTTCGAGGTGGGTGTAGGTGAATGTGCACTGAGGTGTGACTCCTGAGTATTTATGTGAGTTGAGGAGGTGTGGAGTGGGTGGTTTACTGTTATGGGGAACACCACGGCACAGCATGGGTGGAGAAGGATGGCAGGCTGAGGGATGTGGCATGAGGGAGAGAAAAAATACTGTTGTGCTCAGGGGTGATATGATGTAGAGTCTGGGGATGATGATGGAAGGTGCTTAGGGTGTGGTGAAGTAAAGGTGAGCAAGGTGAATTATGCAGAGATATATCATAATAATAATAATAATAATAATAATAATAATAATAATAATAATAATAATAATAATAAAACAAACAACAATAATAATAATAATAATAAAAATAATAAAACAAACTATAATAATAATAAAGTCAATAATAATAAAATAACTCAATGACATCCGTATTTGCTTTATGATACGCCTAGGAGAGTCGTACTTAATAATTATTTGACATATAGTTGTAGGAAGTAGTACGAGATCCAAATACGAACATCTCATTTGGATTTTACACTTTGGTATCATACTGGGTTGGTGGATATGGAGTGTAGGGTAATGTGTTCCTGGTAAAAATATAATGAGATGAGAAGTGGAGATATACTACAATAGGTAATAATTATGTATGTTATAAAATGTGCGGCATGATGACAGCATAAAATATAAAGATGTGAGGTGCATTAAGGGTGTAATTCACTTTTGTTACATTGGAGTGCCATCATGCCTCCAAAGTATGCCAGGAAACAGGACCAAATGAACAAAAATAATGGTGTTCTGTTGCTTGGAATAGTTTGGAGGAATCAGTTGCTCCAGATTTACCAACACTGCACTTCCACCTTAAGGGACCCAGTGATCGTGTATAAGAAATGGTGGCTTCTGATTTCTCCTGATTTTACCACGAAACAAGCTCCTTTAATTATGTAGGTGGTGTTTCGTGGCAATGTTTGAAGGACTCTGTAACCTCTAATTTTCTGACTACATCACGTGGTCCCTTAATGAACAAGATGTGATTATAGTTGTTGTAAGTTCGTCTTTATTTTCGTATATAGAAGGTGGGAAGCGGAATGGGTGAGAGAGAGAATAGGGGACTACATTTTATCTAAGGTGGGAATGGGAATGGGTCGTGGGGGTAGGGGTGTGTGAGAGGGAGGGGAGTGGAGAGGAGGGGTGTGGTGTGGAGCGACCTCGATACATCAGCAGGTAACCCTATCCCTCAGTACAACCCCCCCCCCCCCACCACCACCAACACCTCATTACATATCTCGTGCCTCACTTTTATAAATCTCTCGGCCACAGAACCAACCCTCCTTCCCCTACCATTGCCATCCCCTCTCCCTCTACTTCATTGTGATTTTTCTCTCTCTCTCTCTCTCTCTCTCTCTCTCTCTCTCTCTCTCTCTCTCTCTCTCTCTCTCTCTCTCTCTCTCTCTCTTCATTGCTTAATACTAGTCACTTACCATTTCTTTATTGATAACTTTACCCCCATTTCTTTCCACTTTCCTCTTTCTCGATGTTATTTTTCTCTTCTCCCTTCTCTATTTTTCTCTCCTCTTTGTCACCGTTCCCTCTCTCTGTTCCTCTCTCAAATTTCTTTCCTCGGTACCTCTTCTACTTTTGCTCCTCGTCTTCACTTAGCCTACTTTTTACCTTCTGTCTCACCCCTGCTTTCATTCTTTCTCCTTAAGGCTTTCCTACATCGCTTCCCACCTCCCCTTTCACTACCTATCCCTCCCACCCTGTCTCCTCCTTCCTTGTGTACACCTCTACCTGCCAGCCTATCCATTCTCTTACTCACACAGGCGTGATACTTATCCGAGGCCTTCCTAAACATGCACTTCTCATTCCATCTCACCCATTTACAATTCCACTTTTCCTTTTTTTCCCAATATACAATACAGCCAGTCTTCACCCTAGCCTGTCTTCATCCGTTTTCCTCTACCCATATTGATCCCCATTAACTTTCATATTGCTGATTTAACTTATCCTTTCTCATTTCCATCCTAATTATTATTACTATTATGTATGGTAATAATAATTAGGATGGAAATGAGAGTATATATATATTACGAATAACATTATTATTGATATTATCAATATTATCATTATTATTATTAATTATTATCATCATTATCAATATAAATATTATTATTATTATTATTATTATTATTATTATTATTATTTTTATTATTATTATTAAGGATACCGAATTTAAAACACATTATACAATGTCAGACACAAGAAGAGAAAAAAGTAGGAATGAATCTGTAAAGATTATTCAAGATGTGAGAGTAACAACTCTCACATTCTTTAAGGACTTCGAGACATTAGGTGTGGAAGGCATCAAATTACAGAGCGGTATACGACAACGGAGAAAATTATGCTACACACAGGAATGCAATCACCAAGCACAAAAATTTCTTGGGGGGAGGATGAATAGAAAAGGTGGTGGCGACGAATTAACCTTTCACCTTCCATCTTCCCATCTTTGGATAACGCACGCGCGCGCGTACACCTACACATGCACAGACATACAACCATAAATACACACACTCACACATGGGGTCCAAGAGAGGGGAAGAAGGAAGAGGATATATATAAAAAAAAGGTTGTGTATGAGAGAGGAGTACGGAGAGAATGGTTGAATAAATTGGTTGGAAGATACTATGCAGCAACAGACATTGAGTGAAGGATATAATGCAGATTGTATGGTTATCTACGGATTAAGTATCAGTACAGTGGAACAGAAACCCAGCAGTATTTACTGTTCACATAATTATTCATAATCAACAACTAACAACAAACAAAAACATTTACATAATAATATAATATAATATTAATAGATAATAATAAAATAATTGTTAATAAAATAATAATTAATTCAATAATAATAATAATATTGATAAATATTAATAACTACAACAATAATAATAATAATAACAAATAATAATAATAAAAATAATAATAATAATAATAATCATAATAATAATAATAATAATAATAAAAAAAAAAAAAAAAAAACAAAAAAAAAATCCAACATTGAAAAATACCAATTCAACTTATATCAACAGCATCCAATGAGAGTATACCAAATTCAAGGCTTTAGTCCCATTCTCATCCTCACTACCCTTTTTACCACTGCTGGTTATACTGAGAGTGTAATAGGTAAGTCTTGAAACAGCATTACCAACTTACCAGATGGAGATTATAAGTATCCATAATGCAAAGTGACAGAAATGATAGACTGACGTAATCTCTTTCCTCTATATATTGTACTCCTCTATTTCAGAACATTTTCTTGTCTTTTCTCTTCATTTTATCATCGTTTCATCTCGTGCGTATACCCTCTCCGATATTTCTTTTCTGCATTCTCCATTCTCTACTGCCTATCACTTTATACCGTGACGAATCCTTCTCTCTCTCTCTCTCATCCACACACACACACCCTGTCTTCTTTCTATGACTCTCTCTCTCTCTCTCCCTCTCTCTCTCTCACTCTCTCTCTCTCTCTCTCTCTCATCCACACACACACCCTGTCTTCTTTCATATGAGACACTCTCTCTCCTCTCTCTCTCTCTCTCTCTCTCTCTCTCTCTCTCTCTCTCTCTCTCTCCTTTTTCTTCTTCTTGCATGTGACTCTCTCCACGTTTCTTCTTCAGGTTATATTTCCTTTTCGTTTCATAAGACTTGGGGTCTCTCCTCCACCCCTCCTCCTACTTCTATCTCCTGCAGCATCTCTCTCTCTCTCTCTCTCTCTCTCTCTCTCTCTCTCTCTCTCTCTCTCTCTTCCTTTCACAACACTAGCCTCCACCCCTACTTTCTCCTCCTCCTCCTCTTCCTCACCCTCCTCTTCCTCTTCCTACTTATTCTTCTCCCCCTCCTCCCCTTCCTCCTCCTTCTCCCCCTCCTCCTCATCAGCATTCATCTCTATCTCTTACCCTTACTTCTTCACGGCCGTCAGTTTGTACTCCTCTTTCAAACACCTCTCAATTCTTTTCGTGTTTCCCATCGTTATCCACTTTCCCCATCCACCCGTTAGTATTCTCTGTTTAGTTAGCATTCCTCCTTCCTCGTCATCCTCCCTTCTAATCTTTTATTCATTTCCCTTTCTCCTCTTCCGTTTTTTTTTATTAGTTTCTCTGCATATTTCTTCACTTCTCGCGCTATTCCTTCTTTATTATCTCTCCCTCCCCCAGACGTATACTACTATTCTTCTTGTCCTATGCTTCCCATTATTCCGTTTCTTCTCTCTTACACACTTCCTATTTCAATTTTTACCTCATTTCTCATTGTCCCTCCCATTTTCTTACTACTTCCCTCATCTCTCCTCATGCCCCCCCCCTCCTCTCTGTTTTCCACATTTATATATATTGTCGATCTAATTTTTCTTCCCACTTTTTTTTCATATTCTTACTTCATCTTCCTCAATTCTCTCCTCGTTACCTCCCTCTTCATCTCTTACCACAGCTGTCCATCCTTCCTCTCCTTGTTATTTCCATCATTCCTTCCTTCCCTCTTCACACCTTCCCATTTTCTCCCTCCATTTCCATCCACATCACTCCTTCTTTTTCCTCCTCTCGTTCCTTCCTTCCCTCTTCACACCTTCCCATTCTCTCCCTCCATTTCCATCCACATCACTCCTTCCTTTTCTCTCCCTCTCGTCCTCCTCCAATTGCCTTCCTGTATAATTTTGCTCCCACCTCTCATTTCTCATTTTCCTCCTTATCTCATTCCCTCATTTGCCCGCACCTCTTCATTTCGCATATCCTCCTTTTTTCTCTCCACCTTTATTCCTATTCTTTATAGTCTCACCTCATCATTACTCACTTTCTTATTTCTTTCCACCTTTACTCCCACTTTTTATTTCCCTCACCTCCCTCATCATTTCACATTTTCCTCCTCATCTCCCTCCTCTTTCACTCCCATTTACCTCACCTCATCATTTCACATTTTCCTCCTCATTTCCTTCCACCTTCACTCCCATTATTTTTATAGAGTATTCCTTCATCTCTGCTTCCCTTCCCTCACAGTGTGCAGTATAGGTCGGTCCCCCCAGGCGGCCTCCATACCCTCCTCATAAATCCATCCGGGAAGGTAATTGAATCTCAAGGGTTCGAGGAGGGTAATACTTCAGCCTTCCTCTTTGTCATGACGCAGTTTGACATAGAAGATTAGGCCAGGGACGGATGAGGCAAGATGAATCAGGCTGGGGATGGCACAGGGAGACGTGGT